>MDKF010542299.1:0-16600 GCA_026770625.1 Nicotiana glauca | reverse complement strand
AAGTAGTGACGAGGCTAGACTGGACACCACATAAACCTGTGTAGTTATAAATATACAGCGGAAATCGAATACCAACTAATTAATATGATAGGAGGGGGAAACATGCTATGGGGAAATACAATTAGCAGTAATCCAGAGTAACAACCAAACAACTTAAAGTCCACAATACAACAAGAAGTCAATATTTAGACATAACCACAGATATCAACAACTGTTGCGGCGTGCAACCCGCTCCATAATTACCATTGTTGCGGCGTGCAACCCACTCCACATATCATTGTTGCAGCGTGCAACCCGACCCACATTATTTATCAGTTATCATTGTTGCGGCGCGCAACCCGATCCTCAGTGTCATTTGTCATTGTTGCAGTGCGCAACCCGCTCCTCAATATCATTTAACTGTTTGAGTCCCCAAGTAACAGTCACAATGAAGGGACACGCATCAGACAAATACATAGCAAACATCCCGGCAAGGGAGTACAATTAATAGCTCAATCATCCCGGCAAGGGAGCACAATTATTAGTTCAACCATCCTGGCAAGGGAGAGTACATTAAATACTTACGACCCTGTAAGGGAATAATCAACAACGTTTCCTTTTTTCCTTACTTTACTTATCTTATAATTCACTTTACTATTCTGAGCCAACGCTCCAAAGAATTTAATGATCATTTACTGTTCCCACGTTATTCACATTATATAGACATCCTCTAATAAAACATGGAAATCATAGCCAGCTCATGATAATCACATTATAAGGACACACGGTCATACTAGACACCAATGTATAGATACTCATCACCATGCCTATACATCGTACTCAATCACATAGCAATTAGCAACAAGACTCAACTCATATTCCCTCAAGCTAGGGTTAGACCAAACACTTACCTCAAAGCCTTGAAGTCTGCTTAACCTTCAACTATTGCTTTACCTCGTGATTCAACCTCCAATTCGCTCGAATCTAATCACAATTTGTTCAATTACTTTAATAAACACTATATGAATTGGTTTGGATGCATAAAAATGGTTTTCCCATGTTTTGCTCAAAAATTCCAAAAACGCCCCGGGCCCACGTGGTCGAAACTCAAAGTTCGGACCAGAACTCAATCACCCATAACCCCACGAATCCAAAGATACAATTTGTTTTAAGATTCGACCCCAAATTGGGGTTGAATTACCCAAAATTCTCAAAACCCTAACTTTGCTCAAAACCCATAATTTCTACCTTAAACTTCATGATTTAGGAATAGGATTTCAATAATTAATGAAGAAAATTGAAAGAAATAAGTGGAATAATGCTTATCTAAGAAGACTTGGTGAAGAAAAGCTCTGAAAATCGCTTAGGGGCTGTGGAGAAGATGAACCCGTGTGTGTTTGGTGAAAAATCCCGTCAATTCTCTTTTTTGGGTCTTTTCAAAATCACTGGGCGAAATTGCTCTATGCGATCGCGGGCAAAGGGATGCGATCGCATAGAGTAAATGAGACTCGGCGAGAATTTGCTTTACGTAATCGCGAATAATTAAATGCGATCGCATAGAATAAACAGGCTGGGCATTGCGATCGCATAGAACAAAACGGGGCAATTTGAAATTTACTCTATGCGATCGCGGAGGCTCCTATGCGATCGCATAGAGCAACGTACCAGATACCAGCAAACAGCAAAATACTAGATTTTTCAAGTCCAAAAACACTCCGACGTCTATCCGAAACTCACCCGAGCCCTCGGGGCTCCAAACCAAATATGCACACTGACTCAAAAATATCATGCGAACTTGCTCGCGCGATCAAATCGCCAAAATAACATCATTTACATAGAATCAAGCCTCAAAAATCATAATTCTCCTTTCAAAATTCATAACTTCCAACTTTAGACATTTAGGTCTGAAACACGTTAAACGACGTCCGATTTCGACCAAACTTTACAGGAAGCGCTTAAACAATATATAAGACTTGTACCGGGCGTCGGAACCAAAATACGAGCCCGATACCATAGTCTTTTAATCAATTTTCATTTTCATTTTCCTTAATAATTTCAGAAAAACAATTTAACAGAAAAATTCTTTTACTCAGGTTAAAGACCTCGGATTTCGACTCCGGGCACATGCCCGAGTCCCATATTTTTCTACGGACCTTCCGGAACCGTCCAATCTCGGGTCCGGGTCCGTTTACCAAAAATATTGACCAAAGTCAACTATAATCATATTAATATCAAAATTCTTTAAATTTTTCACAGAATTCACATATTTCAACATAAAAAAATTTTGGCTACGCACCCAGACTGCACACGCATATCGAGGCGATAGAAAATGAGGTTTCCAAGGCCTCGGAAGCACAGAACAGATGAGTAAAATAGATGATGACCCTTTGGGTCGTCACAGGAGGGTTTTACAAGGAGAATATATACTATGATGAACGGTGAAGGCTTGTCAACCCAAGGGTTTTGATCCTTGGAAAGAATTGATTCTTTCTAAGAATAAGGAATGAGTCGTTGCTTCTCTTGATATCTTTTCCTTTGGCAGACAATTGATTTGGCGAGATTTCTCCTTGATTGCTGGACCTTCCAAACATGGTCACTACCTAGATCTTCTAGCATCTTTTATTCTTCCGTGATTTTGCTAATCATTGATCTCCTCGTGCCTATATTATTCCCGCTCCGTTATTTACTAATATAGCTAATTTGATTTCCCAGTTTTACGGAGCTAATCCTGATTTGCTGATGTAGTTTTATAGCTTTTCTTGTACATCACGAGTTATTCTGGTAGCTTCCTTTGTGATAGAGTTCTTTCCTTGTTTGACACAGGCCATTCCAGCAGTTCTTCTTTGCTTCTTTTAACTCCTACACATGTATATTAATTTCATCATTAAAACAAGATCTAATAATCTTCCCTTTTTTGATGATGGCAAAATAATATACTTATATGTGAAGAAGTAAACAACAGTTGACTTCCCTATATATTACCAGTCGACTTGGCTCCCCCTCAATGTGTGCAGTCAACTTGACTTGACTTGCCCTCAATGTGTGTAGTCGACTTGTACCTATATAATGTATATAAAATACTATCTATGCATGTGTTGAATAGTCAACTTGTACCTGTACAATATATATAGAATACCATCTATGCATGTGTAGCACAGTCGACTTGTACATGTACATAAAATATAGAGTACTCTATCTATGCATGTACAACATAATCGACTTGAACCTGCACATAACAACATAAACCAAAGATATATTTTCTCCCCCTTTTTGACATCAGCAAAGAGGGATTAGCAGGCAAAAAATAACAGTACTTTCCACAGTAGCAAAAAAACAGAAACATCCACGGGCACAACCCAAAACACAACCAAAACAAGTTTTAAAAGAAAATAGTCTGTAAAACACATCCACACTAGCGACGCAAGAAGTAGGTAAGAGTGTTGTAGATTGCCTCCTTCAACTGTTTGAAACTGGTATTTGCAGCGACGCTCATGCCATCCAGCATGTCGTGAACATCCTTGAAGGCTTTAACTGCATTCTCCCTTACCCTGTGAACAACCACTCTAATTTTAGACACATCAGACCCAGTTTCCTTTGAAATAGCATGAATGTCACCCACAGTGGACTGAGTAGCAGAAAGAAGAGTCTTAATGTCTGAGAGTTGGGAGTCAATGGAGCTAATCTTCTCACTTAGGTCAGAACTAGCAAGAGGAGGAGAAACAATAGGTGAGGGCTTGGTTTCCATAGGGGCCTGTTTAGCTTCACTCTCACCTTTCTTAACCCAAGAACCCTTGATACTTACATATCCCATACTGGCGAAAGCTCTTGAATTGTAGGACTTGGAAATAGTAATGAAGGGATAATCAGAAATAGAGATTTGATGGGCTTCCAGAATGTGGGTAATTTCCATACCAAAGGGTAAACTGGTGGGATCTTCAGCACTCTTTATCATAAAATTTATGACCTAGGAGGAAAGCTTGAGTTTGAGTTTGGTGATGAGACAGTAGACAAAGAAGGTGTCCCTTTGAGAGAAGGTGGATAAGGAACCAGTACAGGGAAACAGAGTGGTTGCAACAATATGGGCTAGAACCCGAGTTTCAAAACTCACATCACTGGGTCCCAATTGGTTGGGAAGGGTTTCAGAGGGATTTTCAACAATTCACTGTTTGGCCTGGTCAAAGGAAATTTCAAAGTTCTCAGGCCAAACATTTTAAAAAAAAGTGGGGAAACCAGAGCAACGACAGTGAAAAATAGAATCAAACAAGGCACAGTCAAGAACAATGCGTTTACCAAGGACAAGAGATTCTAGCCTATCTGGTTTATTAGAGCGGAGATTAGCATAAAACATACGAACTAAGGGTTCATACACCTTAAGCGGAGAAATAGAGAGAAATTTTTCCCACCCCTGATAGACAAAAAGATCTTTTACCTTACAGTTGAGGGCTTTCATATAATCAAGATCCACAATTCTTCCATGGGTGATGGGCCTATCCTTGATAGAGATAAAAAGATCCCTATTTGGGGTATCCCAAAAATTGAGGTCAGAATCGAGGAAGGCAGAGAAATCAACCTTTGATTTCTTTGGAGTGGATGAGACAGGAGGATATTCCATGGGAGGCTTACCTGAAGCTTTTTCTCCTAGGAGTTTTGAATGTTCAAATAACTCACCATGAGAAGAGGCAAAGCCTTCAGAGTGATCAGACCCTAGGTCTACTTGCTCAAAAGGCGCATAAGGGGGTTTTTCCTTAGAGCGGGTGCTTTTTCTGGTGGATGCAGAGGGGTTCTTGGAGGTTTTTCCCATAGGATAGGGGAGGATTTTTATAGGGTTGGAGAGAGGATAGGATGAGAATGACTGAAAGGGCTTAGTTTAAGCAAAAGATTTTGACGGTTTAGTACAGAAAAGGAAGGGGTGTCAGTTGAAGAGACGTGATGATTGGCTTTCCATCTTCGAACTACGAACTGATGTGAACAAAGTAGAAAGAGAGGGAAAAAACTAGAGGCATAATTAATGCGCTTAAAAGTGCAATTATAGCACGTTTTGACCAAAAAGAGCACATAGGTCCTAAGAGTTTTTTGAAAAGCAAATTATACCAAGTAATTTTCTCAAAATGCAAAATCTTTCTTCCAACAAAGGTTTAGTGAAAATATCAGCTAATTGAGAAGAGGTGCCAACAAAAGCTAGTTCTATATCACCCTTAAGAACATGATCTCTAATAAAATGATGCTAAATGTCTATATGCTTTGCTCTAGAGTGATGCACGGGATTTTTGAAAGACAAATTTCACTGGAATTATCACAAAAAATTTGTATAGGTTTAAAAAAAAGTTCATAGTCACCCAATTGATGAGAAATCCATAGAAGTTGTGCACAAAATTGTCCAATGGCAATATACTCAGCTTTAGTAGTGGATAAGGCGACTGATGCTTGCTTTTTACTATTCCAGGATATTAAAGCCGTTCCTAGTTGTTGACAAGTGACACTTTTGCTTTTTCTATCTTCTTTATCACCTGCTAGATCGGCATCTGAAAAACCTTCTAATTTAAAAGAGTTAGAATGAGGATACTATAATCCATGAGATATTGTGCAAATAAGGTATCGAATAATTCTTTTTACAGCAGTCAGATGTGACTCCTTGGGAACCGACTGAAGCCTGGCACATTTACACACGCTGAACATAATCTCTGGTCGACTTGCGGTCAGATATAGTAGTGATCCAATCATTCCTCTGTATTTGGTTTCATCAACTGGAGTACCCTGATCATCTTTATCCAAATTTGTAGGGGATCATGGGAGTACCAATTGATTTTGCATTGCTCATGCCAAATTTTTGGATAAGTTCCTTTGCATATTTAGTCTGACAAATAAAGCTTCCTTCTTCGGTTTGTTGAATTTGAAGCCCAAAGAAGAATGTGAGTTCACCCATCATGCTCATTTCAAACTCGCTTTGCATAAGATTTGCAAATTCCTTGCACATAAGAGGTTTAGCACTACCAAAAATAATGTCATCAACATAAATTTGAATAACGAGATTACCTTCTATTGATCGTTTAATGAATAGGGTAGTATTTATTTTACCTCTGGTGAAGCCATAATCAACAAGAAAAGTACTTAACTTGTCATACCAAGCACGTGGAGCCTGTTTCAGTCCATATAATTCCTTAGTAAGCTTGTATACATGATACAGGAATTTTGAATCTTCAAAGCCTGGAGGCTGTTTTACAAAAACTTCCTCTTCGATGAATCCGTTCAGAAAAGCGCTTTTGACATCCATTTGAAACAACCTGAATCCTTTAAATGATGCGTATGCTAGCAGAATTCGTACAGACTCCAATCGAGCTACTGGGGCAAATGTTTCATCATAGTCGACTCCTTTTTGCTGTGAATAGCCTTGAGCAACTAATCTATCCTTATTCTTTATGACCTTTCCATCTTCATTCAATTTGTTTCTAAATACCCATTTTGTTTCGATGACAGATACATTATCAAGTTTGGGTATTAATTTCCATACTTGATTCTTGTTGAATTGATCTAGTTCCTCTTGCTTGGCTTGCACCCAGCTTGAATCCTTCAATGCTTCCTCTACCTTTTTCGGCTCTATTTGAGAAATCAGTGCAATATTTGCTCTTTTTTTTAGGGCAGCCCTGGTTTTCATTCCTTTGTTTGGATCCCTTATGATGTATTTCTAGGGATATTCAGGTTCACTTCTCCATTTATTTAGTCGAACAGTGTTTGTAATCAACTTTTCTTATTGATCTGGAGAGTTATTGATGTTTTATTTAGTCGACTCGATCATATCAGATGTATTAGTCGACTCTTGTGGTTTTTACTTTGTCCTGAGCTTCTTGAGTTTGATCTTCGTCACCTGCATTAGTTCCTTTCTCGTCCAAGGGATTATTTTCATCGAATATAACATGAACAGATTCTTCTACGCATAAAGTATGTTTATTATAAACTCAAAAAGATCTGATATTTAATGAATAACCAAGAAAAATACCTTCGTCATTTCTTGGATCATATTTTCCAAGATTATCCTTACCATTATTACGAATAAAGCACTTGCTTCCAAATGGATGAAAATAACTGATATTTGGACGTTTACCTTTCTAGAGTTCATAGGGAGTCTTTTTCAGAATGGGCCTGATGAGGCAACGATTGAGGATGTGACATAGAGTACTCACACCTTCTGCCCAGAAATGATTTGGCAATGAGTGTTCTAACAACATGGTTCTTGCCATGTCTTGAAGGGTTCTGCTCTTTCTTTCCACAACCCCATTTTGCTATGATGAGCGTGGTGCAGAGAAATTGTAAGTGTATTCTTGGTCATTACAAAAGTCTTCAAAAGCTCTGCTTTCAAATTCGCCTCCATGATCACTTTGAATTTTTGAGATCAGATATCCTTTTTCTCTTTCAATCCTTTTGCAGAACACTTCAAAATTTCTTAAGGCTTCATCTTTATGAGACAGGAAAATTACCCAGGTGAAACGTGAAAAGTCATCAACAATCACAAAAGTATATTTCTTGCCTCCTATGCCGATAGTTCTAGTATGTCCAAATAAGTCTATATGAAGCAATTGCAAAGGTTTTGAAGTGGACCCCATGTCTTTGTTTTTGAAAGAATTTCTAGTTTGCTTACCTATCTGACATGCATCACAGATATTAGTTCTAGAGAAATTCAGTTTAGGCAAGTCAATAACTAAATCATGTTTGGATAATTTTTTAATCAAATGCATGCTAGCGTGACCTAGTCTTCTGTGCCACAACCAGGGATCATCAAACATATAGGTTAAGCAAATAAGACCATCTATATTTTCGAATCCATCAAGTATGTAAACATTTCCATACCTTTTTCCAGGAAGAATTATTTTACCTGGTTCGTCTTCAATGGCACAACCTGTTCTTTTAAATTTTACCTCATATCCTGAGTCGCAGAGTTGGCTTATGCTGAAGAGATTGTAGTTTAGTCCATCAACAAGATATACTTCAGTAATGTTCACAGTTGTTGTTGAAGGGAATTGTTCCGGTGCCAACTATTTTGCCTCTTGAATCATCTCCAAACTTTACCCTTCCTCCATCAATCTTTGTAACTTCCTTGAACAGGTTTTTGTCACCTATCATGTGATTGGAACACGCATTATCTAGATACCATTTTCCTTTGAGGCTTACTTTGTGGTGTTCCCGCAGGACAAAATTATCACTTTCTTTTAGGTACCCAAGCTAGATTGGGTCCTGTTGAGTTAGTGTTACTAGGTTCAGAATTTTTTAGTTTCCAAACCCATCCTGACATATGAGATTTATGAAAGTGACAACCAGAATATTTTTGCCCACTTTTGTTATAGTAACGACATTTATCTCCAGACCTGTTTTCAGGTCTTCCATAAGTATTGGAACTAGCCAACATAGATTTAGTTGGTTCCTTTCTAGTTGACTTGTAAGTCGACTGGTCGGACCGACTGGTCGATTTGGTTCTGGTTGGTTCTTTTCTAGTTGACTTGTAAATCGTCTGGTTTGACCTAACAGAACTATGACTGGTGGATTTGCGCAAGCTGTTAAGCTGCATTTGCAATTCCTCAAACTCCTCTTGAAGTACTTCTTTTTCAATTTCACATACTTCATGTTTGAGTTTCCAGTCTTTGATTCCCATAGTGAGTCTCTTAAGCTCATTCAACATTTTTGAGACTCTTTTAAGGTTGAATCAAGAATATCCTGCAATTCATTATATCTTTCACAGTCATAAGATCTTACCTCGCTAGTTTCTCCACGTGCCATGAAACAGTTTTCATCATCTGAATCATCTTCATTTGTCCAGCATCCTAAGGTTTTGTTAATCTCATTTTCTAGAATTGTCATGAAATAGAGATTTGCTATTTCTTCATGGTCTGAGTCATCCTCATCGCTCCAGCTTCCAAATGATTTGTTCTTGTTGAAACCTCTAGATATCTTCCTTTTTAGTTCTGGACACTCAGCTTGAATGTGCTTAAACTTTCCACATTCGTAGCATTTTCCATCGTTATTGTCTTGTTCATTGTATTTCCTAGATCGCCTTGGTGGAAGCTTCCTTTATTTGTATTTCTATATCTTCTCATCAGTCCATCCATGTTTCTAGACATCATAGAAATCTCTTCTTATAGAACTTCAGGATCATCAATTTCATTTTCAGTCGATTCAGTAGTGGTTTTGAATGCAACAATTTTCTTTTTCTCCTCTTGATTTGTCTTCTTCAGATGCGTTCTTTCGAAAGCAATGAGATCTCCTCACAGTTCATCGTATGATTATTTGTTAAGATCTTGAGATTCCAGTGTGACAACTTTAGTCTGCCAAGTGGTTGGTAGACTTCTGAGAATTTTTCTAACTTGATCGCCACTGGTGTATGGTTTGCCAAAAGCTTTTAAGTCACTGATTATCTTACTAAACCTGGCAAACATTTCTTCAATGGATTCTCCTTCTTTTATTGAGAAAAGTTCATAGTCATGAACTAGAATGTTGATGTGAGTTTCCTTTACTTTGATGGTACCTTCATAGGTGACCTCAAGTTTGTCCCACATCTCTTTGGCTGTATCACAACTCGATATTTTTTCATATTATTCACCACTTATTGCATTGTGAAGCAGATTTCTCGCCTTGTTGTTTATTTGTACAGCTTCCAGTTGCTCCTTTGAGTATGCGTCTATGTCATCAGGGTCAGCGAGAGGTGGAGTGCTGGCAGGCAGTGGGTAGTTTCCCTTCTTGATAACTGTCGATACTTTAACATCGTATGCTTTGGTGAAGATTTCCATTCGGATTTTCCAGTGGGAGAAATGTTGTCCATTGAAGTAAGGTGGTCTTACTTGTGAAGTTCCTTCCTGAAAGAGAGCTCCTATGATAACCTGATTTGCCACGATCTTTTCTTACAAGCTGTTAAGCAAAAAGCAAAAATGTGAGCCAAGCTCTGACACTAATTGAAAGTACAAGAGGGGGGGGGGGGGTGAATTGTAGATTATTAAAATTAGTCGCTTATAAGTTGACTTATAACTATAGTAGTCAACTGAATATGGTAATATTACAGATATAATAACTGGAAGTAATGTGCAGAAAGTAAATGCAGAAATTAAAGACACCAGGATTTTTATACTGGTTCGGATTTAATGTGAATCCTAATCCAGTCCCCTTGGGTTGCAAGGGAGTTCTCTTCAAGCAAATGAGTTTTCTTTCGAGTACAGATGTAATGTATATCTCTCAAGTTCTCTATCACTCGTTTGATACAATGCCTCACCAGTTGTGTACCCTCTTTCTATCCCTGACTTGTTATACAGCAGATTAATGTAAGCTAATATGCTTGTTTGCAGTAGAATAAAGAAAGTTATTTGGTTTGATCAAAGTATGTGTAAGGCGGGTTTTACAAGGAGAATATATACTATGATGAACGGTGAAGGCTCGTCAACCCAAGGGTTTTGATCCTTGTAAAGAATTGATTCTTTCCAAGAATAAGGAATGAGTCGTTGCTTCTCTTGATATCTTTTCCTTCGGTAGACAATTGATTTAACGAGATTTCTCCTTGATTGTTGGACCTTCCAAACATGGTCACTACCCAGATCCTCTAGCATCTTTTATTCTTCCGTGATTTTGCTAATCATTGATCTCCTCGTGCCTATATTATTCCCGCTTCGTTATTTACTGATATAGCTGATTTGATTTTCCAGTTTTACGGAGCTAATCCTGATTTGCTGATGTAGTTTATAGCTTTCCTTGTACATCACGAGTTATTCTGGTAGCTTCCTTTATGATTGAGTTCTTTCCTTGTTCAACACATGCCATTCTAGCAGTTCTTCTTTGCTTCTTTGAACTCTTGTACATGTTTATTAATTGCATCATTAAAACATGATCTAATATTTCAACCTAGTGAGAAAGTTCGGATTGATATTGATGATAGTGTGGAAGAGACTCAAGAGGAGGTGAACCTATCCAAGGAACACATTATTGACATACTGGAACCGGTAGTGCCAAAGGCTAAGGCACCATTGCCTAAGCCTTCCACCATACCCTCAAAGACTTGCCCAGCACAATGGTGAGAATTAATTAAATAAATTCATTCAAATGACGAAGATTCTTTCAATCAATGTGCCATTGGTCAAAGCGTTGGAACAAATTCCCGTTTATACAAATTTTTTGAAAGATCTTGTGACAAAGAAGCGGTCAATGAATTTTGAGACCATCAAAGTCACTCATCAAGTGATTTAAATTGTTCATTCAATGGCTCCTAAGTTGGAGGATCCTGGTGCTTTCACGATTCCTCGTACAATCATATGTGCCGAGTTTGCTAATGCTCTTTGTGATCTTGGGGCAAGTATAAATTTGATTCCCTATTCGGTTTTCAAGACTCTGGGAATTAGGTAACCAAGACCCACCTTTATGAGAATGCAAATGGCCAATCGTACCATGAAAACATCGTTGGGTGTGATTGAAGATATTTTTAGTTCGGGTTGATAAATTCTTTCTTCCGACAGATTTTTTCATTCTAGATTGTGAGGTTGATTATGAGGTGTCAATTATTCGTGGGAGACCTTTCCTTGCTACGGGTAAGGCACTTTGTGATGTTGAAACTGGAGAACTCACTTTTCGTGTTGGTGATGAAAAAGTGGTATTCCATGTAAGTCCATGCGCAATCCAAACAACAAGTGTGCTCTTTTATGGATTTGGTGACCGATGTCATTATTGATGATAAGAGTGCTATAATTAATGTTGATGATATGTTGGAGGTCATCTTGCTTAGCTTTGATGATGACAAGATGTAGGGCTTCATGGAATGTGTAAACTCTTTGCAAGGAATGGGGTCATACAAATATGCACCCCAGATATTGTCCTTGGATCTTGAAAATAGGAAGACTCCCTCTATAAAACCTTCTATTGAAGATCCACCTACTTTGGAGTTGAAGCCATTGCCTCCACATCGTCGGTATGTATTTGTTGTCCCTTGTTCTACTTTACTGGTTATTCTTTCCTCTTGTTTGACTAATGTGCAGGTAGATTGCACTTTAGCGGTGCTACAAAAGAGGAAGAAGGCTATCCGGTGGACCTTGGAAGATATTCGGGGTATGAGCCCCATATTTTGCATGCATAAGATCAAGTTGGAGGATGCCGCTAAAACATCTATTAAACATAAAAAAAATACTCAATGAGGCTAGGCAAGAATTTATCAAGAAGGAGATTATCAAGTTGTTGGATGTCGGGGTTGTCTACCCTATCTCTGATAATTTATGGACTTCTCCGGTTCATCATGTCCCAAATAAGGGGGCATGACGGTGGTTTACAATGACAAGAATTAATTGATTCCTACAAGAATGGTGACCAGTTGGAGGGTGTGTATAGATTATCGCAAGCTCAAAAGTCATAAAGAAGGATCACTTTCCACTTTCTTTCTTAGATCAAATGCTCGATAGATTGGCCGACCGTGCTATCTATTGTTTTCTTGATGGGTACTGGGGCTACAACCAAATTCTAATTGCTCCAGAAGATCAAGAGAAAACAACCTTTACATGTCCCTATGGTACTTTTGTTTTAAGCGGATGCCATTTTGTTTATGCAATGCATCGGCGATTTTTCAAAGGTGTATGATGGCTATTCATGGACATGGTGGAGGACCACCTTGAATTTTTCATGGATGAATTCTTAGTGGTTGGGGATTCTTTTGATGATTGTCTTGCAAATTTGGACAAAGTATCGGCTTGATGTGAAAAACCAATTTGGTACTCAATTGGGAGATATGCCATTTCATGCTTGAGGCAGGTATTGTCCTTGACCATATTCCTCACCAATTTCGGTGAAGGGTGTGCGGAGTTTCTTAGGCCATGCGGGTTTTTACCGACGCTTCATAAAAAATTTCTCGGAAGTGGTGAACCCTTTGTGGAAACTTCCTGAGAAGGATTCCAAGTTTAACTTCAGTAATGATTGCATGAGAGCTTTTGAATGGTTGAAGCTCAAGTTGACAACTACTCCCATCATCACCGCTTCAAATTGAAGTATGACTTTTGAACTCAAGTGTGATGCAAGTGACGTAGATATTGGGGTTGTTATGGGGCAACGTATCAACAAGATTTTCCATCTGGTCTAATATCCTAGTAAGACCATGAATAGTGCACAAGTCAATTATACCATTATAGAGAAAGAACTCATTCAAATTTTGTTTGCAATTGAGAAGTTTCTCCCGTACTTGATGGGTCAAAAAGGACTCCAAAGCTTGGTTGATGAGATGGGTGCTCTTGTTACAATAATTTAATATTAACATCCAAGATTGGAAAGGTAGTGAAAACTAAGTGGCAGACCACTTGTCTCGTTTGGAAGAGGAGGGGAGGCCGCATGATAGCCTTGAAATCAATGACTCTTTCCCCCAGAGCAATTTTTAAAAATTTTAATGAAAGAGGTTCCATTGTTCACGGGATTAGCAAATTTTCATGTGTGTGGATAATTATGGATGAGTTCTCTTCAAGCCAAAGGAAGAATCTAGAAAGGTATTGTCAAGATTATTATTGGTATGAACCATACCTTTTCTGGATTTATACGGATGAGATGATCAGGGGGGTGTATCGGAAGTAAATCATGGTGATATTCTTGGGGCTTCTCATTCTTTTCCATATGATGGTCATCATAGTGGACCAAGAACGACATTCAAAGTGCTTAGTTGTGGTTTTTCTTGGCCCACTCTTTACAGGGATGCCAGTGAGTTAGTGAAAAGATGTGATGAATGTCAATGGGTTGGGTGAATATCAAAGAAACAAGAAATGCCTCTCATAACCATCTTGGAGATTAATATTTTCGATGCTTTGGGCATTGACTTCATGGCCCTTTTGTGAGTTCTTGTGGAAACACCTACATCTTGGTCAGGGTGGATTATGTGTCCAAATAGGTTGAGGTCATCGCTTTACCCAACAATGAGGCGAGAAGTGTAGTGTCTTTCTTGAAGAAGAATGTTTTCATAAGGTTTGATACTCCACGTACAATTATAAGCGATGGGGGGGGGGGAGGGGTAACACTTTTGCAACAAAGCTTTTGACACTTTATTTAGCAAGTATGGTGTTACTCACAAAGTCACGACTACCTATTACCCAAAAGCTAGTGGGCAAGGGAAAGTCTCCAACCAAGAGATAAAGAGTATATTGTCTAAAATGGTGAATGCTAATCAGACGGATTGGTCCAAGAAGCTTGATGATGCATTATGGGCTTATCGGATGTCGTACAAAACACCTATCTGAATGTCACCATACCGGTTGGTGTTCGGATAAGCTTGTCATCTTTCGATGGAACTAGAGCACAAGGCAATGTGGGCTCTAAAGAAGTTGAATCTTGATTGGTATGTAGCCGCTAACTTGAGGGTTGCACATTTGAATAAATTGGATGAGTTTTGGTACCTTGGTTATGCCAGTTCGTCCTTGTATAAAAGATGAAATATCTTCGTGACAAATACATTTGGAGCAAAGAGTTCTAGGTGAAAGATCTTATATTGTTTTTTAACTCAAGGTTGAGAATATTTCCCGGAAGCTAAAATGCAAGTGGAGTGGTCCATTTGAAATTGTTGGTGTGACACATTTTGGTGCATTACACTTGAAGAACAAAAATAATAAAGTATTCCAAATCAATGGTCACCAAGTGAAGCACTACTTGGGCAAGGTTGAAGATAGCCACGTGGATGCAGTCATTCACTTAACTTGAGGATATTTTGCATCGTGTCACTGTCACACCTCCTTTTTTACACACTTACCCCGAAGGATCAATGTATAAGGGGAGTTTTTTCATTTAAAGTGACATTATTCGAAATGAGATTATTTATTCATTCAGAGTCGCCACTTGGGATATGTTTGGTTTTTGGTGTCCCAAGTCACCGGTTTAATTTAAATCCCAAATCGAGGAAAATTATTGACTTCCAAATTGGAGTATGCGAACCAGAAATTCTGTGTAAGGAATTCTGTTGACCCGAGGGAAGGTGTTAGGCACCCCCGAATCCCGTGGTTCTAGCACGGTCGCTTAAATTATTATAAATGGCTGAAAATCTAATCTTTACATGCTCCAACCTATAGTGCAATTTTTATAATTATTTACCGCTTTTAACTATTTTTTACGAAAATGAACGTCATTTAAAAACGTGTTTTCGGATCACGTCACATGAAATGCATCCGGATACTCGACACATTCCTATTCAATGTTTTTGGATTCGGATTTGGGTTACATGAAATGCACACCCGTATTAGGAAGGTAAGATTATTAAAATGCGCCTAAAGTGACTAACGTCTTTTTAACTTTGTGGGAGGCCATGAAATTCGCTAAATGGCACGCCCCAAGTTCTAAGTATTTTTTAATTAAGTAATTAATGAGGGCCCCGTAATTTTTGGATTTTGTTCGGCGAGGCTCATCTCATTTTATTATTTAAAGGCCAACTTAAAGTGACTACGATTTCTATTTATTTTATTTTTCAATAAAAGGTCAATTAATTTATATTTATAAATTCGGGCCTCGAATTCAAGTCCGAATTCGAACAAAAGGGAAGACCTATTTAGTTTGAACCCGCTACCTAATTCGAAATCTGAATTTATACTTGCGAATTAATACCTCGTATTCCTAATATAATTTTTAGAGAGGTTTTGATTTGGCATGGCACGCCTCAATTTATTTTAAAAGGAAAAGCATTTCAACAAATGAACTATGGATATTCATGTTTAAAACTAATTAAGTACCAAAACTATGCTACGATAACCGTACCAATAGTCACGATTTATTTATTGTTAATCAAGCCTAAAGCATGCAACGAGGACAGTTAAACAAACAAGAAAGCGAGCACGAAAATTTTTTCTAAGATTAATACAGTAAAGTTCGGTCAAAAATTCCAAATCTGCTTTCTAAATCAATTCCCATGTCCCAACACTCCAACAATCAAAGAATGTAAACTTTAACAGATTTCCATAAATCTCTTAATCATTTAAATCAATCCCAAACCAAGTATCATTAATTCCATTCACTGTGGTGGCTCACTTTGTGAATTTTAACCCAAAATTATTGTGCAAAACAGATCTCACGTTCATCACTCTAAAATCTGACCAACTAATTCAATAAATGCTAAGAGTGGTGACAAGTTCACCAAGGCATTACTAGTCAGAAGAATGTGAAACAAACACAAAACCAAGACAAAAAAGGAGTAACGAATTGATTTGAGAGGGAAAACAAGGAAAATTTCATTTAGCCATTTAACAAAGAAAAAATATCAACTTAGTTTATAAGCCTTACTCAAATTCTGATAGAAAGCAAGGGTGATAGCTTCCGCCATTTCTGAAGTTAGAATTGTCTGATTAATCGAACTGAGGCCATTACACGGACTGAAACAAAACAACTAGTACAACTGGAAATCGACACAATGTCAAACGAGTTGGCAGAGATCGAACCAGAATTTTGGATTTTAACCTCCAACAACAAACTCGATCGGCGGCTCCAATAGCGACGAGCTCGCTCAACCCAGCTCCATTTTGAACGGAAATAAGAGAAGAAAATCAAAACAAACGGATGCAAGGTTCAGGTCTCTGTATTGTTATATTGCGGCTGAAGGCTTAGGGTGTTGAAGCCTTGGAGATGTGTGTGAGTATGTTCTGTGTGTATTTTCGATGAA
>MU673597.1:98900-120584 GCA_026770625.1 Nicotiana glauca | reverse complement strand
TAAATGCATATTTTTTTGTATTTTTAACATGAATTATCATGCACAACTAACAGGCAAACAATTAACACAAAATTCCCAAAAATTATGAAAATAAAGTGCAAATCATTTTTGTTTGAATTTTATGGGAATAACTCATATGTAGGGCAAAAATCACGTGCTCACAAACATACCCATGGCGACATGCCACCCGATCTACACAAATATCTCACATAGGGAGATACACATCGAGCCAAATTTGCTCATTATAACAAAATATCGAGTATTGGTTGTAAGCATACTGAGTGCATAATGGTATCTGCATATAGCTTTGTAAGCTACAAAACTCAAACACAACTGAGGTCCCCCCACCCTCAACTTCCACTATGAATCTTGATAGCACCGCACTATATGTGCCCACAGTCCGAAAATCATAACGCCTCCCAGCACAAAAAAAGCATCTCATAGATCTCCCCAGATCACTAGCAGGCTCAATAACGATAGATTCAACCTATCCCTCAACAATACATATCGGGGCCAACCAAGTCATCTCAATCTAAATATGTAGCCATATCGGCCTGCCAACGAACTCAATACCAAGAAGCCTGAAGCTGCTTCTTCCACTATTATAACTCCTGCTGAAGCCGTACGATACGGTGCCCGGCACCAAATAAACGTCGAAATCCATAATCTCGCTCGGCGACATGCCCGGCCACAAGAAACACATCCGAAAAAGTCCCTCTATACCGGAACTGAATCAATGGTAGAAACCTCTATACTAACATCCGTCATAAAGGCCCAATTAAGGAAAGCAATCCTTCCTAACCGTCCGCTGGTCTTTGGAATACAAACCACTCTGCTAGAACATAATCCGATGCACCTCGCCACGCAACCTGTGGCATTTTCCGACATAGCCCATAACACAATAGTCTAGACTAACCCAACACGGAGACAACCAGTCTACACCCCAATGTCATATCCAAAATCTAATATACCAAGCAAAGAAAGATCCACTCGAGCTTCCAAATCTTAATAGCCGTTAACGGTACCAACACACACGATCCACAACCACTACACAGTCTGTACCTGATCCCTAAATTCCGCAGTATGAATACATATAACACCTCGAGTACCCAGGCATTCCACGAAAGATATTCAAAAATTCCTTTGTGCCATCATACAAACCCAGATATCAACAGTCGATCTGACAAGAAAGTGCCGCAATACTACTGAAGTATCATCAGTCTAATCACATTACCCTTCCGAGACATTTACTCTCGTCAAATCACTTTCGATTATCAGTACCATTTCCTTGATTACCTGAGGCTACTCTTTAATTAAGAGTTTTATGAACTTCTTTTTAGAACTGAATTGTAACTCATCTAGCCAAGACCTTCCGTCAATCCTATATAGAAGAAGAATCATTACACATTCCATGCTTCGCATACCCATAGGAGATATATCCATCCCAAAACCATGGTAAAACTCAACAAGATCTTTCTCCCAATTCCATCTATCAAATTTCCTTTCTGATTCATCATTAACTTGATATTTCTCCCTCGCTGTAGCATCACAATGCCTCAATCTAGGCCTACCACACGAGACTCGAACATAAGACTACACTGTCTAAGACCCATAGGCCACTGAATACCCTCTCAAATGTTCCTAGAAATACCACATTCCCGCATGCTCTGCTTGAAGAAATTACTGCGAATCTGAATTCGCTGCCATTACCTTCTAGTTACCGATACACATAATCCCACAATCATCATAAAAATAGCACAAGTCTTAGCCTTTTTCAATGGAACACATTCACTAACCACATACACAACCTTAAGACACCTGATTCTTACATGCCAAATCTTGAACACAATAAAACCATTCTCTAGAGTCATTCACTCTTACACAACTGTAAATTACCAGACTTAACGAACAGAACTACTCGTGCCTTATTAACACTCTGACACCGCAGGATACGACCTCATCTTAATACAAACAAGCATCTTCCTTCTTTATACACTGGCATTCTTTACCAGTAATAGCTCAAGACATCCTATTATTTTCACATATCTACGAAGCATCGTATAACCTTTATCAAAATTTTCCTTCACACGTGCCATCCTCGGCTCAATTTCTGCAACCAGAACTGATCCGCCAGCCTACCTCAAAACGGAACCAACATAGCTCCTACCCGTGCAATTGGTTTATCAATAGCAACCTCCCCAACTTAGCCCGAAGCCATATATCAGGACACACTCAATAGCCCATAGTACCTTTACTCTAATGGTGCCACAATACCATAGTGAGATTAAACTCAAATCATTTACAAGTTTGTGAAAACACAGATTATCTAGTACTGTAATCCTCTACAAATCTCGCATTCATCCCCATGTCAGTTGAGTCCACTCTCTTAAGCGACCCGAATTTACCAAATTTCAACATGCACTCTTCAATTACACATGAGATCTTCTAGCAATATACATAAGAATTGTACCACTTAAGAATACTCCGCAGGAGATATCTCACCTGCTTCGCCTCAATTTAGTATCTCAGCATGCCTCCCACCATCATATACGTTACACAGTTATTTAGTCTTCATGGGTTTGAACGCATACCACCACATGTAATGCAATCCCCTCCCCAACTAGGAGACACGAAAATATTCTTCACGCACCCATATTCGGGCTACACATCGAATCACAATAGGAATCGAACACTTAACAACTCATCTATCATTCAGCAAACTCCTTCGTCACTACCAAGATCACATAGATACATTTCGCAGTACCAACATACTCATCACATGGATATCCAACTGCCATTCCAGTTAATAGGGTCAATATCGAACATATAAGTTCAGAACACTTGCTCACACAATCAGCACCTCGGTGCTCAAGCCATAGGCAGAGATCTGGCCTCAAGCCCTCCAGACTGGCCCAATATACTCACGAAGATCACATCTCGCCCCTTGGTCGGGGAATCACAAGCCATGAGGCATATATAATACTGAGTGCTCATGCGCTCATACAGACGTGTAGAAGGAATTTCAAGAGTTATATCTGAAGCTGAATCAAGTACGCACGATAAGAATTCCAAGAAAGTGAAGTTTTCCTAAAGGTTCTGCAGCCTCTCGAGGATAAATACACATGTCTCCGTACCGATCTGCGAGACTCTACTAAACCTGCTCATAACTCGTGAGACCTAGTAACCTAGGCTCTGATACCAACTTGTCACGACCCAATTCCCGAACCTGGTCGTGATGGCACCTCTCGTGAAGACAAGGCCAGCCAACAAAACATGAATACCTTTTTAATAGTTACTTAGCCTGAATAAGTCTAAAGCATGGATAATATAGTCATAAGTGCGGAATAAACGTGATAAAATAGGGAAACCATCCCGACAGCCCGAAATCGGGGTGTCACAAGTCACGAGCATCTAAAGAATCATAACTCTATTACAAGACCAGTAATATACATATTGGAATTTAACATCAATGGAAAAAATACGGTGTCGCGAACGCTGACGGTCATCTGGCACAGCTACGATAGCAAGATCTCCAATCGGCTCAAAACCTGTTACCGGGTGAACAATTACCTGCATCTGCACATGAGGTGCAGGGAGTAAAGTGAGTACTCCAACTCAGTGAGCAATAAAAGTAAATAATAATCGAGCAGCAAGAAATCACGTAAAGCAACCAACAGGTTATACAGAAGCCAGCTGCAATTTTCGAGAAAATAATGAAATCAGAGAAACTCTTTAGAAATATTTTGGCTCAGTTCAAATTTCTTTTGAAATAGTCTTTTCAATAATTACGAAAACTGTTTCAAGATAGTTAGTGCTGATTAGCATATAAAATTCGCCCCTCGGGCACAAAAATCACAGTATAGCAGGTAAAAATGCAAATAAGTATGCAAGATGAGCACATAAAAGTTCGCCCCTTGGGCATAACTCAAAACAGTACCAGCCCCTCGGGCTCAATATCAACCGTTCAGAACAGTATCAGCCCCTCGGGCTTAGTATCAGTCATATAGTACAACATCAGCCCCTCGGGCTCACTCTCAATCACATGGGTACCTGCGCTCACTGTGGGTGTGCAGACTCCGGAGTGGCTCCTCCAGCCCAAGCGCTATCAATAAGGTCTGAAAGCCGGAACAATATCAATACGAGGTTTGAAAGCCTGCTCATATTACACTCGAGGCCTGAAAGCCTCCTCACATAACAGTCGAGGCCTGAAAGCCTCCTCACCAATCACTCGAGGCCTGAAAGCCTCCTCACATCACTCGAGGCTTGAAAGCCTCCTCACATCAATCGAGGCCTGAAAGCCTCCTCGCATCACTCATCAGATCCTCAATCATGGCCCTCGGCCTCAATCAATCCAAAATAATCATAAGCCCCTCGGGCATCAATGAAAGCGAAAATGCTCAGCTCAAACAATAGTTCAAATATCAGTTAAAACTCAAGGTTGAGTGAAAATATAGCTGAGTTCATGAAACAGTGAAATTCAAATGGACTGAGTTCAAATAATATTTCAAATAGTAAGGAAAACAATGATGATAGCTCACAAGGAGTTCAAACAGTCGGCAATAAGCACCAAATATGGCAATAAGCCTAAGTCATAGTGAAAAACAACAAGTCATAGTTAAATACGCAGGTAAAATCAACAACCGGGACGGACCAAGTCACAATCCTCAATGGTGCTCTACTCCACTCTCTCTATCCGGCATGCATGTCACCTCAATATAGCACTACGGTGTGCAAACCCGGGGTTTCAAACCCTCAGGGTATCATTTACAAGTATTACGCACCTCGAACCGGTGAAATCTCTAGCTCGCGATGCCTCAGCCCCTCAAGCTGGCCTCCACGCGCGTCGTATCTAACCAAAACCACAACGAATACATTACAATAGGCTAAGGGAATATAACCCAATCGAAAAGACTCGAAAAATATCAAAAATCATAAAATTGGCAAAACCCGAGCCCCGAGCCCACTTCTCAAAATCCTAAAATTTTTACATCAATACAATCCTTATCTCGCCACGAGTCTATACATATCAAATTCACAAGAATCAGAGTCCATTTTACCCCTCAAATCCCAAATTTTCATTTCAAAAACCAAGCCCTAGTTCTTCAAATTTTCAAAAGAATTAAAGGTTGATTCTTCTAAAATAGCGTTTCTAGGTCACGAGACTTACCTCCAATCAATTCCCGACAAAATCCTCTTCAATTTCTACCAAAAAGCTCTTAAGGTGGTCAACAATGGAAGAAATTATGAATGGGGTCGCGAATGAAATAATATAAAAAGCCCTCTGGACGCCCAGATTTTCCTCTACGCGAACGCGGTCAACACCGCGCATTCGCGAAGGCCAAATTGCATTGACCAAAGTATTACTCTACGCGAACGCGACCAACCAAACGCGAACGCGATGCTTCAGCCACTCTCCTTACGCGAACGCGACCCTGGTGTCGCGAACGCGAAGAACAAAACTACTAGGGCCCCAGGCCCTTATACGCGAATGCGAAGCAGCCCTCGCGAACGCGATGGTCTTCAAAACTCTCCATCGCGAACGTGTCCCTATACCTGCGAACGCGAAGGTCTGCAATAGTTGGGCAAAAATCTACAATATTCAAAGTCCAAAAATCTTCTGTTTAACCATCCGAAATCACCCCGAGGCCCCCGGGACCTAAACCAAAAGCACCATCATATCCCGAAACACCATACGAATTTGTTCCCATCATCAAAACACATCAAACAACACTAAAAGAATCAATTCACATCGGATTTAAGCCTAGGTTCTTCAAAAACTTTCGAAATGCACTATCGATCAAAAACCCGACCAAACGACGTCCGAATGACCTAAAAATTTGCACACATATCCAAAATCACCTAACGAAGCTACTGCAACTCTCGGAACTCCATTCTGACCCCCGTATCAAAATCTCACCTATCAACCGGAATCCGCCAAAATACTAACTTCGCCAATTCAAGCCTAATTCTACACCGGACCTCCAAACTCAATTCCGATCGCACTCCTAAGTCACGAATCATCCCCCGAAGCTAGCCAAATCACCAAAAATCACATCCAAGCCCTATAACTCATAAGTCAAAGTCTGGTTGACTTTTCCAACTTAAGCCTTCCTTAAAGAGACTAAGTGTCTCTTTTTATACTAATATCAATCCAAATCAACTCTAACATACCACATACTGATAATGAAACATGAAGAAGCAATAAACGAAGAAAACAGAGCAGTAACACGTGAGACAACGGATCGGGTCGTCACAGCTAGTATCTAAGACTAGGTAAGCCTAACATTCATTGAGAAATAACAAAAATAATAGTATAGCTTCAATTCAAACAATCTAAACTATCATAACATAACTCAATAGTACACCTAACAAATAACTCCCAAAATTTGGTGGAGCTGAGTCATAAGCTCTACAAAATATTCTTACCCAACTACTACAACACTGTTTGGACAAAAAAGTAACAGTAATGAGAAGATAACGGAAGGTGACCCAAGGCCTGCGGATGTCGGGAAGGTATACCTTGAAGTGTCCTAAAAGCAGCTAACTAATAAATCTCTAGTGTCCAACAGTTGCAGACGTACCAAGATTTGGATAAAGATGTGTATAAACATAGTATGAGTATACATAACGGTACCCAGTAAGTATCAAGTCTAACCTTAGTAGAGTAGTGATGAGGCCAGGTCAAGACACTTACTAGGACAGGATAAACAGAACAAAAATATAACAACGGGAAGTAATGGAAAGTGGAGAAATGAATGATAATAAAGTAGTTTACCAATGTAAACTAATGACAGGATTTTAAGCAAAAGGCAACAAGAAGGAAACACATAATTAGAACCACAAATAATTAAATACTGACAAAACTAGTAGGGAAAAGAAGAACAAAAGCAAAATGAACTATTCAACCAATAAATCCTTGCCATATGAAATGCACAATAAGAAATCACAACCGAGGCGCTGCTTTGTATTCATATTTCACAATTTCAATCGCAATCTTTCCTTTATATAACCGCGTGAGCCTTATATTTAGTTATAAAAATTATTTTTTCCAAAATAGCTACACGCGTTTTAGCCCACCTTATCACATTGCGTGGCTTCAAGTAGTTCCCCTACTAGCAACACACATATCAAGCCTATCTTATTTCACAACATACATTTCAACTCCTAGCCTTAGACCAACACATGCATATCAATATCACAACTCGCACCACAAGTTCCCATATGCCACAACTTGCCACAAAGTCAATAATATCAATCTTTCCACGACAAATAGTACATGGCTCAATCACAATGTGCACAAGAATTTCAATAACAACAAAATGAATGTGAATTTCTCAACAAGAAAGATATCTCAACAATTAACAACTTCACCTCAATGTGATAATGACTTTTACAACTCTAGCGCCAATAACTTAACAAGAAGATATTCTACAAAATAACAATTTCAACTAAAGTAATTCAACAATTAAAGATGTAACAAGATAATAAGGAAGAAAATAACTCCAACTGAAGCATATAAGAGCATAATACCAAGTAAGAGGTAGAACAAGTGTTAATAATGTCAAATAAAGCATGTTAGAGTAGGATAACACATGTAAGAGTAGATTAAAAATGAGAAATAAAACAAGATACGATAATTCAATTAAAGGCGTAGAAAGAGTCTAACAACCTAAATCGGTCGAATACCACATATAGCCCATGTACGCACCCGTCACCTCGCGTACACGTCTTTCACAAAACGCAAATGGCACAATCAATCCAAATCCTAAGGGGTAGTTCCCCCATACAAAGTTAGACAAGATACTTACCTCAACTAGGCCAACTCAACCCTGAGAAATAGCTTTTTCCCTAAAATTCTGCTCCACACGGTTCAAATCTAACCAAATGTGACTTAATATCTACAAACAATGAAAGGGAAAGAAATTACAATATATAAAGCTTTTACCTTAACAAAATTTCCAAAAAGTCAACAAAAGTCAACCCCAGGTCCGTTTGGTCAAAATTCGGGTCGAACGGTAGATTCCGACTACCCATAACCCCACAAGTTCATATATGTGTTTTGTAACGACCCGGCTGGTCATTTTTGGAATTTACGCCCCGATCCCCTATTAACTACTTTCCCCAAGTTTATTTTTGCTATTTTGATTTGCCGGGATGTTCGGTTTTGAGTTTCAGAGAGTTTTGGGACACTTAGTCCCTAAATGAGAGCTTAAGTGTTGGAAAGTTGATCGTAGTCGGAATAGTATGAAGACGGCCTCAAAATGAAAATCTAATGGTTCCGTTAGCTCCGTTAGATGATTTTGGTTTTAGGGGAATAGTCGGATTGTGTTTTGGAGGTCCATAGCTAATTTCAGCTTGAAATGGTGAAAGTTGAATTTTTAAAGTTTCCGGTTCGGTAGTGAGATTTTTATCCAAGGGTCGGAATGGAATTTCGAGAGTTGCAATAGTTCCGTTATGTCATTTGTGATGTGTGAGCAAAATTTCGGGTCATTCGGAGGTGGTTTGGTTGGATTTTTGATCGAAAGCGTATTTTTGAGAAATTTGGAGTTCTTAGGCTTGAATCCATGATTAATTTGAGGTTTCGATGTTATTTTAGGTGTTTTAAGGATTGGTACAAGTTGGGGAGTGGTATTAGACTTGTTGGAGCCTTTGGTTGAGGTCCCGAGGGCCTCAGGATGATTTCGGATGGTTGACGGAAAGTTTTGAGATATATTGCAGCTACTATATTGTTGCTTCTTATGGTATTTTCGCATATGCGGTTGGGAACCGCAGATGCGGCGCCGTAGAAGCGGCTAAGTGGCCGCAGAATTGAAGTTTTGATTTTCCTTTAGGTTCCGCAGATGCGGAAGTCGTACCGCAGAAGCGGGTGGCGCATCTACGAAAGGTAAGCCACAGATGCAGTTTCTGGTCAATTAATGAAAGTCACAAATGCGGCTAAGTTCCGTAGATGCGGTCCCAGGGCCGCAAATGCAGAAATCGCTGTGCAGAACATAAATACTTGCCTTCGCGAAATTTAATCATTTTTCACCTCTTTTCAAATGGGGAGAAGCTTTTGGAGCCTTATTCAAGGGGGGTTTTCAGAGAAGTCCATTGGGGTAAGGTCTTTGGTCATAAAACTTGTTATTATAGTGATTTTTATCATACTAAGCATGAAAAATTAAGGAAAATTAGTAGAAATTGTGGGATTTAGGGCTTGGGATTAACAGACTTTTAAATGACGATTTAAGGGGTCATTTGGACTCCGATTTCAGTGTTATTGGTATGTATGAACTCGTGAGAGTGTGATAATTCTAAAAATGTAAATTTTATCCGATTCCGAGATGAGGGACTGAGGGTAATTTTTGTTATTTTACCTAATTTCGCGTATTAGCTTAGAATTTAATTGTAGAATCAGTTGCTTGAGGTCTAATTTATATTTATGAAATTTAATTGAATAGATTTGGGACATTTGGACTCGGATATTCATGGCAAAGGCGTGGTTTCGGGTTGACTTGCACTTGTTCGAGGTAAGTGGCTTGTCTATCCTTGCATGGGGGACTTTTTTCCTTAGGATTGATATTGTGGTAATTGAGATGCCTCGTACGTAAGGTGACAGGCGCATACTTGTGCTAATTGTTGGAAATCCAGTCTTTCTTTAAAAATAGCCTTGTATTATGTTTTTTTTTTTGCTTACACTGTTTGGACATTGAACCTGCTGTAGCTTAGAGAAACATGTCTACTTGACTAAATTGTTGTATTTGCCTTAACTGCCTTAATTGTATTTTGTGAATCATGCTAGGTTAGGATTACCTGCTTCACTTTGATATGAAATTGATTGGATTGAATTCTTTTTGTTGCTGTGTATTTACTTTGGGTCTACGAAACGGTATTCCGGGAGATCCCCCTGCACTTTTACTTTGGGACTACAGGACAGTATCGCGGGAGCTCCCCTGTATATTTACTTTAGGACTACAAAATTGTTTTTCGAGAGATTACCCCAATGCACATTTATGCGTTGGACTACGGGACTGCACCCGAGAGATCTACTGGAGATGCTATTTATATTTGGGGACTACAGGATGGTATCCTGGGAGATCCTCAGTTGTTATCTTGGAGCTAAGTTGTGTTTTACTTGGCCCTGTGATAGTTGTTGCTGTCCTTCATATCTTGTATCATTTATTACATTGTTTAATTCATTCTATTAAATCCTGTATCTTATTTAACCTTAGTAGGGCCCTGACCTTCCTCGTCACTACCCAACCGAGGTTAGGCTTGACACTTACTGAGTACCGCTGTGGTGTACTCATGCCCTTCCTCTGCATGTTTTTTTTCATGTGCAGATCCAGATACTTTGACTTAGTCCTACCACCCTTGAGGCGATGCGACTACTACAGTGACTTCGATGTATATCTGTCGCGTCCGCAGACTGAGGAGTCTCATTCTATTCCTGTTGTTTAGTATTAGCCCTTCCGTATTTCAGTTCTTGTTAGACATTATGGAGTTAGAGCTATGTAGTACTTCTTAGCTTGTGATTCATGGGTTTTTGGGTGTTGGATTTATGAATTGGTTTTGAGAATTAAATATGGTGTATGCCGAGAGGCACATTCTACCACTGTTTATTTTTCCTTATTTCTATTTTAAGTTGTTTATTTCCGCATTTTTTTTTTTTTTTTGCAATTTAGGCTTACCTAGTTGTAGAGACTAGGTGCCATTACGATGGTTCACAGAGGGCGAACCGGGGTCGTGACAAGATGGTATCAGAGCTCTAGGTTCATAGGAGTCATGAATCACAAGTCAGTTTATTAGAGTCTCGCTGATCGGTACAGAGACATCTGTACTTATCTACGAGAGGCTATGTAACTGTTAGGAAAATTTTGTTTCGTTTGATTTCCTTGTCGAGCGAGATTTTTGATATCACAATTCTAAACTTCTATCTTTCTATTCTCTCATAGATGGTGAGGACACGTACTTCTCGAGATGACCAGGCACCTGCGCCTCCTACTGGAGCCGTCAGAGGCCGGGGTAGAGGTTGAGGACGCGCTCGTAGTGCAACCAGAGCACCTGCGCAAGCTACCGCCGAAGTACCACCAGCAGTATCGTCTGGAGTCCAGACACCTGATACGTCTGCCATTACTACTCCAGCGCTCCAGGAGACTTTGGCACAGTTTATGAGCATGTACACCACTTTGGCTCAGGTAGGGTTACTTCCCCTTGCTGCAGCCACATCCCAGGCCGGGGGAGGAGTACAGACTCCCGCCGCCTGCACTCCTGAGCAGCGACTGCATGTTGAGCAGGTCCCAGAGGTTATTCCTGCACCGTCCGCAGTACTAGTTTAGCCCGAGGACAGGGCAGCAGCTTCAGAGGATGAGCAGCGGAGACTTGAGAGGTTTAAGAAATACGATCCTCCTTTATTCAATGGGTTAGTATCAGAGGATGCCTTGGTATTTCCGGAGGAGTGCTACCGTATTCTCCGCACTATGGGCATATCAAGATCGAGTGGGGTTTCCTTCACTACCTTCTAGCTTCGAGGAGCCGCCTATTAGTGGTGGCGTACTTATGAGTTAGACAGTCCGGAAAGGTAGCTTCCCTGACATGGACTTAGTTTTCAGATATGTTCATGAGGGAGTATGTCCCCTAGAGTCTTAGGGGCGCCTAGCGTGAGGTGTTTGAGCATTTGTGCTAGGGCACTATGACTGTCTCGGAGTATGCTGTCTGTTACATTGACTTGGCTAGACATGCACCATCCTTGGTTTCTACAGTTCGCGAGAAGGTTCGCCGATTTATTGAGGGGCTTATTCCCAGCATTAGATCTAGCATGGCTCCTGAGTTAGAGATGGATATATCTTATCAGCAGGTGGTGAGCATTGCTAGGAGGATTGAAGGTATGCATGCTAGGGATATAGAGGAGAGGGAGGCCAAGAGGTATCGAGAGTCGGGCCATTATTCTGGTGCCCGTGCCCCAGCTGCAGGTCGTCATGGTAGGTTCAGATAGGTCACCCCGTTCATTCAGCTCTTCCAGCAGCCAGTGGTATTCCAGCTCCACCTAGGCCTCAGGAGCCTTATTATGCACCTCCAGTCTCTAGTGCACCTCCTACACGCGGTGCTTCCAGTGGTCAGTCCAGTAGACCTCACCCGAGCCAGTCACAGCCACCGCATCCTCCCAGGGCTTTTTTTGAGTGTGGTGACACACGCCATATGGTGAGTGATTTCCCCTAACATAGGAGGGGTGCACCTCCACAGACTCCTCAACCGTAGCAGGCCCCACAGAGCTCTTAGGCTATGGTTCCAGCACCAGTTGCTACTCCACCGGCCCAGCCAGCCAGAGGTGGAGGTCGGGGAGGTGGAGGTCACCCTCGAGGGGGAGGCCAGGACAAATGTTATGCTCTACCAGGCCGTACTAAGGTCGCCGCCTCCTATTCTGTCATCACAAGTACTATTTTGGTCTGTCATAGAGATGGATCGGTGCTATTCGATCCAGGCTCCACTTATTCTTATGTGTCTTCTTATTTTGCTCTGTATTTAGGTATACCTCGGGATTTATTGAGTTCCCAGTGTATATTTCTACTACAGTGGGAGATTCTCTTGTTGTGGACCACGTTTACCGGTCATGTTTGGTTATTCTTTGTGGTTTTGAGACCAGAGCTGACTTATTATTGCTCAGCATGCTTGATTTTGATATTATCTTGGCCATGGATTGGTTGTCACCACATCATGCTATTCTCGATTGTCACACCAAAATCATGACACTGGCCATGCCATGCGTACCGCGTATTGAGTGGAGGGGTGCTTTAGGTCACACTCCCAGTAGAGTTATTTCTTTCCTTAAGGCTCAACGTATGGTTGAGAAAAGCTGTGATGCGTACTTAGCTTATGTGAGAGATGCCAGTATGGATACTCCTTCTGTTGATTCAGTCCCAATAGTACGGGATTTCCCTGATGTGTTTCTAACTAAGCTTCCGGGCATGCCACCCGATAGAGACATTGATTTTCACATTGATCTGTTACCGGGTACTCAGCCCATTTCTATCCCTCTGTACTGTATGACTCCTCCTGAGTTAAAGGAGTTGAAGGAGCAATTGCAGGAATCACTTGATAAAGGTTTTATTCGGCCTAGTATATCACCTTAAGGAGCTCCTCTGTTATTTGTGAAGAAGAAAGATAGTTTTATGCGCATGTGTATTGATTACCGCCAGTTGAATAAGGTGACAGTGAAGAACAACTATCCTTTGCCTCGTATTAATGACTTGTTCGACCAGTTGTAGGGTGCTTATGTGTTTTCTAAGATTGACTTGCATTCAGGCTATCATCAGCTGAAGATTCGAGAGCCAGATATCCCGAAGACTGCCTTCAAGACTCGGTATGATCATTACGAGTTCCTTGTTATGTCTTTTGGGCTGATTAATGCCCCAACAGCCTTCATGCATCTGATGCACAATGTTTTCCGGCCATATCTTGATTTGTTCATGATAATTTTTATTGATGACATTTTGGTATATTCTCGGAGTCGGGAAGATCATGAGCAGGACCTGAGTATAGTGCTCCAGACTTTGAGAGAGAAAAATTTGTATGGTAAGTTCTCAAAATGTGAGTTTTGGTTAGATTCTGTGGCATTCTTAGGTCATGTTGTCTCGAGAGAGGGTATTCAGGTGGATCCGAAGAAAGTGGAGGCCGTGTAGAGTCGGCCCAAACCATCCTCAGCTACAGATATCCGTAGTTTTCTTGGCTTCACGGGTTATCGTCGATTCGTTCAGGGGTTTTCATCTATTGCAGCACCTATGATCAGACTCTGTTCTAGTGGATGGAAGAGTGTGAGGAGAGCTTTCAGCTCAAGACACCCCTTACAACAAACCCAGTTTTGATATTGCCTACCGGTTCGAGTTCTTATACTATCTATTGTGATGCCTTGAGAGTTGTCCTTGGAGCGGTATTGATGCAGGACGGTAGGGTGATTGCCTACGTGTCCAGACAGTTGAAGATACATGAGAAGAATTATCCTGTCCATGATCTTGATCTAGCTGCCATAGTTCATGCCTTGAAGATCTAGCGTCATTACTTGTATGGTGTGCCTTGTGGGATATATACTGATCACCATAGTTTGCAGCATCTATTCAAGCAGAAGGATCTGAATTTTCATCAAAGGAGATGGCTAGAGCTGCTGAAGGATTATGACATCACTATCTTGTATCACCCGGGCAAGGCCAATGTGGTGGCTGATGCCTTGAGCTGCCGGGCAGAGAGTTTGGGGAGTTTGGCTTATTTACCAGCATCATATAGGCCTATAGTGATGGATGTTCAGGCTCTAGCCAACCAGTTTGTGAGATTGGATCTTTCGGAGCACATCCGGGTTGTAGCTTGTGTGGTCTCTTGGTCTTCCTTGTTTGATTGTATCCGTGAATGTCAGTTTGATGACCCTCATTTGGTTGTCCTCAAGGATAAAGTGTTGCATGGCAATTCTCGAGATGTGACTATTGGTGATGATGGAGTACTGATGATGCAGGGTCGAGTTTATGTACCCAATGTTGATGGGCTTCGAGAGTTGATTTTAGAGGAGGCCCATAGTTCGCGATATTCCATTCATCCGGGTGCTGAAAAGATGTATCAAGATTTGAGGCAGCATTACTGGTGGAGGCGGATAAAGAAGGATATAGTTGGGTTTGTAGCTCGGTTCCTTAATCGTCAGCAGGTAAGTATGAGCACCAGTGACCGGGTGGATTACTTCAGTAGATAGATATTCTAGAGTGGAAGTGGGAGCCGATCACCATGGACTTCGTATCTGGACTCCCATGGAATTTGAGGAAGTTCGATGCTATTTGGGTTATTGTGGATCGACTGACCAAGTCTGCGCATTTCATCTCGGTGTGTACTATCTATTCCTCGGAGCGGTTGGCCGAGATTTATATCCGGGAGATTGTGCGCCTGCATGGTGGTTCAGTTTCCATCATTTTAGATAGAGGTACTCAGTTCATATCGTGGTTCTAGAGATCCGTATAGTAGGAGTTGGGTACTCGGGTGGAGTTGAGAACAACATTTCATCCTCAGACGGACGAACAGTCCGAGCGCACTATTCAGATTCTTAAGGATTTGCTCTGTGCGTGTGTCATTGAGTATGGAGGTTCTTGGGATCAATTCTTGTCATTAGTGGAGTTTGCCCACAACAACTGCTATCATTCCAGCATTGAGATGACACCATACGAGGCTTTATATGGTAGGCGATGTAGATCTCCGGTGGGTTGGTTCGAGCCAGGTGAGGCCAAATTATTGGGTACAAATTTGGTTCAGGATGCTTTGGAGAGAATCAAGGTGATTCAGGATAGACTCCGTACAGTCCAGTCCAGACAGAAGATTACGCAGACCGGAAGGTTCGTGATGTTTCCTATATGGTTGGAGAGTGGGTTCTGCTTCGGGTTTTGCCTATGAAGGGCGATATGAGATTTGGGAAGAAGGGGAAGTTGAGTCTGAGTTTTATTGGCCTTTTTGAGCTATTGAGGCGCGTTGGGGAGGTTGCTTACGAGCTTGCTTTACCTCCCAACTTAGCAGGAGTTCACCCGGTGTTTCATGTTTCTATGCTCCGGAGGTATCACAGTGATCCGTCACACGTGTTGGATTTCAGCTCAGTCCCGTTAGAGAAGGATCTATCTTATGTTGAGGAGCCAGTGGCAATATTGGACTGGCAGGTCAGGAAGCTGAGGTCAAAGAACATTGCATTCGTGAAGGTTCGATGGCGGGGTCAGCCGGTCGAGGAAGCGACCTGGGAGACCGAGCAGGATATGTTCAGCCAGTACCCTCATCTTTTCACTACTACAGGTATGCCTTTGTACTCGTTCGAGGACGAACGAATGTTTATGTGTGGGAGGATGTAATGACCTGACTGGTTATTTTTGGAATTTATGCCCTGATCCCTTATTAACTGCTTTCTCCAAGTTTATTTCTGCTATTTTGATTTGTCGGGATGTTTGATTTTGAGTTTCGGAGAGTTTTGGGATACATAGTTCCTAAATGAGAGCTTAAGTGTTGAAAAGTTGACCATAGTCGGAACAGTATGAAGACGGCCTCGGAATGGAAATCCGATGCTTCCGTTAGCTCCGTTAGGCAATTTTGGATTTAGGGGCACGCTCGGATTATGTTTTGGAGGTCCGTAGCTAATTTAGGCTTGAAATGCCGAAAGTTAAAATTTTAAAGTTTCCAGTTCCATAGTGAGATTTTGATTCGAGGGTCGGAATGGAATTCCGAGAGTTGCAGTAGTTTCGTTATGTCATTTGTGATGTGAAAGCAACATTTAGGGTCATTCGGAGGTGGTTTGGTTGGGTTTTTGATCGAAAGCATATTTTTGAGAAATTTGGAGTTCTTAGTCTTGAATCCATGATTAATTTGAGGTTTCGATGTTGTTTTAGGTGCTTTAAGGATTGTACAAGTTTGGGGAGTGGTATTAGACTTGTTGGTGCCTTTGGTTGAGGTCCCGGGGGCCTCGGGATGATTTCGGATAGTTGACGGAGAGTTTTGAGATATATTGCAACTGCTGTATTGTTGCTGCTTCAGGTATTTTCACATCTGCGGTTGGGAACCACAGATGCGGCGCCGTAGAAGCGGCTAAGTGGCCGCAGAAGCGAAATTTTGATTTTCCTTTAGGTTCCTCAGATGCGGAAGTCATACCGCAGAAGCGGTGGCGCATCTGCGGAATGTAAGCCGCAGATGCAGTTTTTGGTCAATTAATGAAAGTCGCAGATGCGACTAAGTTTCGCAGAAGCAGGACCGCAAATGCGAAAAATTGCTGGGTAGGACATAAATACTTGCCTTTGCGAAATTTAATCATTTTTTACCTCTTTTCAAATGGGAAGAGGCTTTTGGAGCATTATTTAAGGGGAATTTTCAGAAGAGTCCATTGGGGTAAGGTCTTTGGTCCCAAAACTTGTTATTATAGTAATTTTTATCATCCTAAGCATGAAAATCTAAGGAACATCAGTGGAAATTGTGGGATTTAGGGCTTGGGATTAAGAGGCTTTAAAATGAGGATTTGAGGGGCCATTTGGACTCTGATTTCAGTGTTCCTGGTATGTATGAACTCGAGAGAGTGTGAGGATTCCAAAAATATAAATTTTATCCAATTTCGAGACGTGGGCCTGAGGGTCATTTTTGTTATTTTATGTAATTTCTCGTATTAGATTAGAATTTAATTGTAGAATCAGTTGCTTGAGGTATTATTTACATTTATGAAATTTAATTGAATAGATTTGGACCATTTGGAGTCGGATACTCGTGGCAAAGGCGTAGTTTCGGGTTGACTTGCACTTGTTCGAGGTAAGTGGCTTGTCTAACCTTGTGTGGGGGACTTTTCCCCTCAGGATTGATATTGTGGTAATTGAAATGCTTCGTACGTGAGGTGACGAGAACGTACTTGTGCTAATTGTTGGAAAACCGGTCTTTGTTTAAAAATAGCCTTGGATTGTGTTCTTTTTTTTCTTGCTTACACTGTTTGGACATTGAACCTCATGTTAGGTTAGGATTACCTGCTTCACTTTGATATGAAATTGATTGGATTGAATTCTTGTTGTTGCTGTGTATTTACTTTGGGACTACGGAACGGTATTCCGGGAAATCCCCCTGCACTTTAACTTTGGGACTACGGGACGGTATCCCGGGAGCTCCCCTGTATATTTACTTTGGGACTACAGAATTGTATTCCGCGAGATTCCCCCTACATATTTATGCGTTGGAGTATGGGACTGCACCCGGGAGATCCATTGGAGATGCTATTCATATTTGGGGACTACAGGACGGTATCCTGGTAGATCCCTGGTTGTTATCTTGGAGTTGAGTTGTGTTTTACTTACCCCTGTGATAGTTGTTGCTGTCCTTCATATCTTGTATCATTTATTACACTGTTTAATTCATTCTATTAAATCCTGTATCTTATTTAACCTCAGTAGGGCCCTGACCTTCCTCGTCACTACCCAACCGAGGTTAGTCTTGGCAGTTACTGAGTACAGCTGTGGTGTACTCATGCCCTTCCTGCCCATGTTTTTTTTTCATATGTAGATCCAAGTACTTTCACTCAGTCCTACCACCCTTGAGGCGAGGCGACTACTATAGCAACTTCGAGGTATATCTGCTGCGTCCGCAGACCGAGGAGTCTCTTTCTATTTCTGTTGTTTAGTATTAGCCCTTCCATATTTCTGTTCTTGTTAGACATTCTAGAGTTAGAGCTATGTAGTACTTCTTAGCTTGTGATTCATGGGTTTCCGGGTCTTGGATTTATGTATTGGTTTTGAAAATTAAATATGGTGTATGCCGAGAGGCACATTCTACCACTGTTTATTTTTCCTTATTTCTATTTTAAGTTGTATATTTCCGCAAAAATTTTGGTTTCTTTTCCGCAATTTAGGCTTACCTAGTTGTAGAGACTAGGTGCCGTCATGATGGTTTACGGAGGGCGAACCGGGATCGTGACATGTTTTGTTTTCAATTCTGAGTCCAAGTCGACTCTCAAACTCAATTCTTCATTTTTCAAAAAACTTGACAAAATTTCTCAATTTGCCTATTTTATTCTAATAAATTAGATTTTAAATCTAAGATATAATCATTAAATATAGTTTGAAATTGACTAGAATCACTTACCCAATGTTTGTAGGTGAAAATCCCCTTACCAAATCGTATCCTATCGAGTCTAGGATTCTAAGATGTGAGAAATGAGACTAAATCCCGATTTTCTAACTTTTGTTCACTTGTAGATGTTGCAATTGTGACATTGGGTTCGCAATTGCGAACCTCATGGCGAAGAACTTCTCGCAATGACCAAGGTAAGCATTGCAAATGCAAACCCTGTTCCCAGTGCAAACGCAACAAAAATATCTCAAATGTGAAACTACGTCATCCTAAGTCATTTTCATAATTGTGACCCAGGCATCAAAATTGCGATGCTTGAGACCCCTGCTATAGTCGCAATTGTAATCTGGTGTTCGCAATTGCGACAGTAGAGGCATCAGTACACTAGTAGTTCAAATTTAGATCAAAACCATTCCACGACACGTTCGAAGCTCATCTGAGCCCTCGGGGCTCCAAACCAAAAATCCACATAAGTATAAAAATATCATACGAACTCGCTCGCACGATCAAAATATGAAAATAACATCTAGAACTACGAATTGGACACCAAAACACATGAATTTCAAAGTAATATTCAAAAACTTCTAGAATTGCAACCAAATATCCGAGTACTATCAAATCAACTCCAAATAATACCAAATTTTGTAGACAAGTTTTAAATAACATAACAAACCTATTCCAAGTCCCAAAACCAAATGCTGAACCCGATAGCCAAAAGTCCTACGGTCAAACATTTAAACCTCGAATTGCCAATTTTTGGCAAGACAACACAAATTAACCTACGAGCTTTCGAATTCGATTCCGAGCATATGCCCAAGTCCAAAATCACGATACGAAGCTATCAAAGCCATCAAAACACCATTCCTAGGTTGTTTTCACAAAATTCAAAGTTTGGTAAATATTTATAACTTAAGCTTCTAAGTCAAGAACGAAAGGGTCTAACTTAACCTGAAACCTTTCCAGAATGAAACCAATCAACTCCATAAGTCATAAAATAAAAATTAAACATATTTGAAGCATCAAAAGGGAAACGAGGTGCAAATTCACAAAATGACTGGTCGGATCGTTACATTCTCTCTTTGTTAAAATAATCGTTCGTCCTCAAATGTACATAGAGACATACTTGCTGTGATGAAATGATGAGGATAATGACTCCGCAAGTTATGTTCGGTCTCCTAGTTCGCCTCATCGACCAGATGACCTCTCCATTGAACCTTCACTGAAGCAATATTCTTTTATCTCAAGTTCTGGACTTGTTTGTCCAAGATAGCCATTGAATCCTCAATATAAGTCAAATTTATTTCCAATTGGACTAAGCTTAAGTCTAAAACATGAGACGGATCACCATAATACTTCAAGAGCATGGAACACATGGAACATTGAGTGAACTACCGATAAGATGGGTGGCAATGAAAGCTTGTAGGCCACCTCACCAACTCTCTCAAAGATCTCAAAAGGACCTATGTACCTAGGGTGTCACACCTCTTTTTTCTACCCCAAAAAGGGGTATAGGGGAGTTTTTCCAATTAAATTGACAATAATCAAAATGGGATTATTCATTCAAATTGAGAGTTGCCACTTGGGATAATTTATAGTTCCCCAAGTCACCAGTTTAAAATCTCGAATCGAGAAAGTTGACTCTTATTTATGGTCTGCGAACACAGAAATCAGGGTAAGGAATTCTGTTTAACCGGGAGAAGGTATTATGCATTTTTGATTCCGTAGTTTTAGCACGGTCGCGTTAATCATACTTGGCTCAATTAAATTATCTAATTACTTATTTTAGAGCCTATATACATTTACCCCCTTAATCACTTTTAATTAAGAAATTAACCTGAAGCGAGTCACGCGTACGTGTACTTACTTTGTTTTGCGCGTCAAAAATCATATCGCGCGTACGTGTCCACAATTAATAATGCTTTATTATTATTAAGGAAGTTTGGACGAAGTTGCGCGAACGCATACCTTGATTTATTTTTAGAAAAATCATAATTATGTCATACGAACATATACATAATGACGATAATAGACTAAGTCGCGCCTAAAGCATTTTCTACGAATATTCATTTTTAAATCGTACTCGTGTCACGGGAACATGCACACAATTGATAGTATATGCTAGTTATTCACACTTAGAGATGTTTAACACTCACTACTTTATCTATTAAACTATTTTGATATGGAACAGTTGGTCAGAAAAAGGTTGGAGATGGATCCGGAAATCACCGACAGAAGATTAGGCAATATTGGCACCAAAATTGGATATCTTTCTGTTTGGAAACTATTGTTCCTTATTGATTATTTTTTTTTATTTTAGATTCTAAATTCCAAAGATTGATAAGTATACACAATTTCACTTAAAACTCCAAACAACCCAGTCATTAACAACTGTAATTTCCAGATTCCCCAAAAAAAACTCTTTGAACTTTTATGAACAAAATAAGACAATAACAAACCCAAACCATAATCTCGTGAAACAAAGAAATAATCAGATTCAAAGATCTAAGCTCCATAAAATGTACTAGAATGTCATGTCATCGAATATTTACACAAAAAACCAATTAAAACAGTCAATGGATGAACAAATAGTGAAGAGGAGAAAAAGAGGACCTGAATTACTTTCAATTTTTCAAAGAACCTCCTGCCCGTTTACAAAGAAACTCAGGCTGATGAAGCAAAGCACGAATAGACCGACTGGAAACCTTAATGTAATAACCTCGATATCGACCACATCTTAGCCATGACGAACCCAAAAACATTTAGTAGTAGATTCGGCAATCGAACAACACTTATACAGCTCAAATGTCACTCGAATTTCAAAAAACGCTTAAGTAGAAGAGTGGAAGTTCGGATAGCTTTCAAATCCTCCTTTTTGTATCTGTTTTTGTCTTTTGTTTTTTAAAGCTCTTTTTGAATTTCAGATCTAGACTTGATTTCCAAAATTGGTTCCAGTTGTTGATTGGCTAAAGCAAGATGTGTGTGAAGGAGTATTGTGTGTGTGTGTGTGGTCGTGGTGGTGGGAGGTTGGTTTTCGGCGAGCTCTAGTGAGAATGGGAAGAAGAAAAGGTGGCGATGAGGTCAACATCTGCTGCTGCTTTGATGGTG
>MU673597.1:72658-97485 GCA_026770625.1 Nicotiana glauca | reverse complement strand
GGGGGGGGGGGGGGGGGTTGGTCCTCTAGGTCTGTTTCTATTGGTTTTTCGCGAGAGAGGGGGGTCTCTTTTTATGGTTGCTGCATCTGTTGTTGTTGTGTAGGTGAAGGAGAAAGGTCTGTTCGGTTCTAAGGTTTTTAGGTTAAGGAGATGAAGAAGATAAGAAGTTGTGGGGTTCTCAAAATCTGAAACTACGGCTGGTTTCCTAAGGGTCTTAGGCGTTAGGTCTTAGTGTCTAGGTTTAGGGGTTTAGGGTTATTTTAGGTTAGGTGAGTATGGGCTTAGGAATTATGGGCTAGATCCGAATGAGGCCAAATTTTGACCAAATTTATCTTTAAAAATGGCCTTTTAACTCTAGTAGACTAAAAATATTAGCTCCTAAAATAACATCTACAAAATTATGAAATCATTTTTAATTAATTAAAGTAAAATTAAAAATTAAAAGTGAAACTGTTTTATATCAATTAGCTAAATAAAAGAATATTTTTTTAATTATCATTTTTCTGATAAGATAAAATAAAATAGTTAAAACTAGTTGAAATAGCGATATCAGCCCTAACTAAATATTTTACGCTAAAATGTGTAAAATCTTGGGGAGGGTAAAAAATTACATGTCTACAGCTGCCCCTCTTTGAGTGGAAACACGAAGTATTTTCAGATAAAGAACGACGAGACATGTTTTTTGACCTGACCCTTATTTAGATAGACCAAAAGCTAAAAGAAAGGAGAATGTGACCGAGCCCTGGTATCTGAGCTGCCTACATATACTTGGCTATAAAGGAATCATGCCACGTGTAGTTCAGAAGTGAATGAAGTGATGGAATACTGAGGTGGAGAACTGATTGAGGTGCCGTCAAGGTTCCGGTCCGCGGTTCCTACCATTACATCAAAATAAAAGAAAAAATTACAGAAAAATATAAAAGAAAAATAAAAGATTCTATCTACTTCTTGTCTTGAATCTCCACTTGCTCCTTCAACATGAAACTGAAAATTCACCCTATTCTTCAGGTGGGCATCCCGCTGACTTGATTTTGAAGAAAACTGGAAGTTGGCCTTGTTCTTCAGCCGGGCATCCTGCTGCTTGCACTTGAAATAAACTTGAACTTGGAGTAGACTTGAGCTTGAAAACCTTATTCCTCAGGCGGCTCGTGCTACTTCTGGTTTGAATTAAAAATTGCTTCTATTCTCCAGGCGGACTACTGCTGTCTTTGACTTGAGTCTTGAAAACTGAAAGGTGACCCCATTCTTCAGGCGGGCTCCTGATGCCTCTGAATCGAACTTGAAAACTGAAAGTTAACCCTGCTCTTCAGGAGGGATCCTCCTGCTTGATTTTGACTTGAACTTGAAAACTGAAAGTTGACCTTATTCTTCAGTGGACTCCTGCTGTCTTTGAATTGAACTTGAAAACTGGAAGTTGACCGTGTTCTTCAGGCGTGATCTTCCTGATGCCTCTGAATTGAACTTGAAAACTGAAAGTTGAACCTGTTCTTCAGGCGGGATTCCCCTGATGCCTCTGACTTGAACTTGAACACTGAAAGTTGACCCTGTTCTTTAGGCGGGATTCTCCTAATGCCTCTGACTTGAACTTGAAAGCTGCCTGTTCTTCAGGCGGGATTCTCCTGATGCTTCTTGAAATCGAAAATTAAAAATGACTTTGTTCTTCAAGCGGGCTCCTGATGCCTCTCTTTCTTGAATTTGTAAACTAAAAATTGACCCTGTTCTTCTGGTGGGATTCTCCTGATGCTTCTCTAACTTGAAATTGAAAGCTGACCCTGTTCTTCAGGCGGGATTCTCCTGATGCTTCTCTGACTTGAATTTGTAAACTAAAAGTTGATCCTATTTTTCAGGTAGGATTCTTCTGATGCTTCTTGACTTGGACCTAAAACCGATTTCTGAAATGTTGCCCCCGTTCTCCAGGTGGGTGCCTGCAATAAAAAACAACAAAACAAATAAAATATTCTGCCCCAGTTTGCACTTCTCAACTAGAGGAATGCCTAGCAAGTAAAACCCTTGTTAAACAGCCTTTGTGCTGACAAAATTTGGCATTCCACCTGAAAGATTCAAGCTTCCAAGCTTTGATTTGGACGCCGTCGTCGTACCTGTTTCGAACGAAGAAAACTTGTGAGTTTAAAATGTGGTAGTTGGTTTGTGGACTTGACTTTTATGGTGATTGCTCCTTCACTTGCCGCTAACTTTAATTTCAACTTGAAAACTTTGCTTGTTTATTGAGTAACCACTTTCTCTCAACCCTTATCACAGAAAACACCACTGACCCACTAGCCCAATATCCTCTATCTGTTGCATTTTGCTCATGAATTGACATTTATCGAACCTTTGCATTTCACATGAATCCCAAAGCATGCCAAATATTGCCAACTCAGTACACATACTATTCTTTCTTGACTTATACCACTTTGATGTACTAGCCAGACTCCACTTTGTGCAATTGGAAAGCTGCTAGCAGATTTTAAAGTCATTTCTTACTTGTTCTGACAAAACAGACTGAAGAGGACTTAAACAAAGAAGAAGAACAAAGTTAAGGGGATAACGGAAAGAGATGACATCTAACAAGAAAATCACCAAGTATAAACTTATCAGATGTGGATACCAACTCTAACGACCATGACATGCACCTTTGGATTAAGTGGCCTAATCTGTCAAGCAAGTCTAATTTTCAACTCTTGTTGTACCTCTGAGTCGTGAAACTGGGCTTCAATGCTCCGATTATCCTATCCGATTCATGATCCTTATTTGACTTGTAGTGTCCAAAGCATTTTTACCATCAAGCCCTCTCTTATTTTTCTTTCTCTCAACTCTCCGTCGCCTTATGGTGACTGTGAAGGTTTTCACCGATAAAACTCTTTTATTTTGTTCTTTTATTCTTATTTCCTCTGATTCTGCTGATGACAAGGCATTAACCATGGTAAAAATGTCATATGCTATTGGCATGGCTAACTCAGCATTCTCAACAATTATTTGGGAGGTCTGTTTTGGAATGTAATGTGGCTTTTGGACAAGGTTAGAAAGAAAGGATATCATAAAGGCTCAAAATAACTAAGATAACACGGTTAATTTATTTACAACTTTTGGAATCCATTTTAAACTTTGCCCCAATTTCTAAAACAAGAGAATTTGATTCCCTCTTCTCTCTCTCTCTCTGTCTCTCTCTCTCTGTCTCTCTCTCTTTGAGATGGAATATCTAAGAAAACTACCCCACTTTTGACTTCGTGGGATTATGAAATACTTTATTTGGTGCGACCGAACCTTAAGGTTGCCTATGTATCTTGTGGTGATGAGAATCAGGTCGAACTTAGTTCAAAAAGATACTTTGTTTTGCTGCTATTTTTATTTTTCCTTCTTTATTTCTTTTTTTTCTTCTTTTTCTTTATCTCTTTTTTTCTCCTTTTTTTTAAAATTTCCTTTTGGAACGAACTTTCTAAAATAAACCTATGGGGACATGATTTTTTTTAACTCTAACTTGATTCCAAAAGAGGGGAGGTCAAAGAAATCAACACAAGCTCAAAAGGGTACCAAATGGTATAAAGTGTTTGGATAGCTGAAAGAGGCCTCCCAATCTTTAAGAACACCAAGTATAACACATGCGCCTTTAAAAATGAAAAATGAAGATCATGCATAGCATTTATTTTGCAACATCGACATTGGTATTATTGATATGCCTTCCACCTTTTTAGTGCCTTGTCAAGTATAGAACCCTTGTTGGGTAATTCCCTCTTTACAATGGATATCCTCCATCAACTCGGACAAAAATTTCTTGACTTTATCTTGTAACTTGAGATGCACTTGAACTCAAAGTTGCTTGCTTCAACTTGTCCGGGATGCACTCTCCTTTAACGAATTCTTGTCATCCTATTAACTTCCCAAATTATCTGCCCCAGTTTCACATGGTTCGGGCTTCAAATGATCTCAAAATGTCCAAATCTGTACTTATTTCCCTCAAGTGTCTCTATCATCTTCAAAATTATTTCATTGCTTCATGATTAAATTAACTTTTAAGACAAGGCCTAGAATTATGTGTGCATGTCATGTCACTAGAGCCAGCATGAAAAAAAATATACAAGGAAAAGATAACTAAACAAAAAGTGACCAAAAATAACAGAAAATAGAAAATTACATTAGACATCCGGTAAAACGGTTCGAACAACAAAACAAGCAAGCAAAACTAGGGTTACAACCCTGGAACAAACCTAGATAACACTAAATGAGTTACTACGACTAAATGAACCAGGCAAAATAAAAGGATAGAAGGGTTTGAGTCACAAGCCAATATCCATATTACAACCCTGAAATAACCCAGACAACATAAATAACAACAAAATAAACCACCAGGACTCCTCCCCGGGCTAGCCAAGAGAGGAGTGTCTTTCCAATTACCAAGCTCGATATATTAGCCACTGAGTTCCATATCAATATCACTGGGACATTTACCAACTTCTATCACATTGTCTTCACCAAGTGGCTCATTGACTCCTTTGACCCACCCTTCATCATTGCAAACCATCCCAACAATTTGTGCGTTGTCATGTACCTGTAGAGGATTATGTGTGACATTTGGGGTATTACTGCCTTGGACCACAATTATTCATTCTTGAATCATTCTTTCTATTTCCCTTTACAAAGCACATCAATATTCAATATTGTGCCCATGGGCATTGAAATGGTTTTCACACCTTTTAGCAGGGTCAAATCTTCTCGCACGTGGGTCTATATAATTTAGACGGATTGGTGCAATCATGTCGTAATGTTTTAATTTCTCAAACAAGCTTTCATAGGACTCTCCTATTGGTGTAAAATTATCTTTCAGCCTTTGTTCCCTTCTACACCCTTGGCTTGAATGTGGGTTATAGGGCATTTGAAAATTTTGTAGAGGCTGGTGGGGATTCTGTTGTGCTCGTGCTAACCTGGTCGGTGTGTGCGAGGTAATTTGCTCAATAATTTAATTTCGAGCATAATATCTAGATTTCCTATTCAAGATAGTTTATCTTGATAAGTTGGTTTACTTCACAGTTGGTTTAGCAAAATTATTTATTGAGTGCCTCCACTTAATAGCTAAACTATTGCTTATGAGAACAAAGTTTTATATATATGATATACGTTGTATACGAAAGTATATTATTTTCTCCCCTCACAAGTGGTTCAGGGTCAGGAACCAAATAATTCCATCTTATTATTATTGATGTGCGGTGTATATTTTAAGTTACACCATAACGCACAACGATGGGTTCTCAAAGTTGAGGAAACAAGTTAGTTTTTCCAACATTAGGGGGAGACATGATAAACAGCTGAGAAAAATTTATGTGGAATGAATTATCATTTGTTCATATAGATCCTCGAATAAGATAATATGAACTTGAAGTTCATAAAAAAATAATTCACCTGCAATATATTGCAAAGCATGCCGGATGCATTTGCTGATTCAAATAAAGTAAATATATTCTCATTGCAAATGATCATATTAAGTCCTAGAAGGACAAGTCTATGGTACGCTTAAAGCATAAGACAAATCGATTTTAAATAAACTTCTTGATAAAGAAGATGAGAAAATGATCTATATGATCATAATAAATGATACAAGTGATCTAGAAGATCACATGACATAACACTTCATAATATCTCATGAGAGATTCAGGTACATAAATACATGAATGAAGAGATCTCTATGTTATGTCATTATGAAAATATATTGAAACTGATATAAAATGTTTGTCGACGACATCTATGATAGCGCTAAGTATAGATGAGGATCTTATATCGTTCGCTTACAAATACAAAAATATTGGCCAAATGAAAGAGAAACAATTCAAATAGACTTGGTTTCATAAGAAAGACATGTAATTTTGAACATGTAATTCAAACACTTGCAATAAAGTCAATGGTATGTGCAATCAATTTTCGATATCTTATATGTCTAGCATGACATGAAAACTTGATATACATCTAAAGTCTATTACATGGCTTATATGACTTAACTTATATGACAATCCATGAAGGATTTAAGATGCTTGAAGCATATACAATTCTTGATTTTGAAGTACCACTTCCTCAGTGCAATTTGTGCACAAATGTATCTTGCTATAACTATAGGCATGATAATATAATAGCAAGAGTTTTCACCTCTATGTGAAGATATTGAAATGATAATTCCAACAAGATCATATGAAGACAATACATCTATCAGGGATGATGATTTCAAGGTGAAACAAATTCGTTGAAGTTAATATGGTTGATATTGTTTATCAAATCTCTACTAAAGATCCTTTGAAGATGGTGCACAAGATTGGAATGCAAGTGCTTAAAGATGTGAATTGATGCTCTCATCAGGGGGAGTTAATACGCGTTGTACTCTTTTTCCCTTACAAGGTTTTTTCCCACTGGGTTTTCCTTGCAAGGTTTTTAACGAGGCAACCAAAAGGCGTACTATATGTGTACTCCTTTTCCTTCTCTAGAATTTTTTTCCCACTGGGTTTTATTTTAGTTAAGGTTTTAACGAGGTAATTATCTGTTGAATAGACATTCAAGGGGAAGTGTTATAAATAGAATTTTATTTATGGTGAATGTTTATATTTAGAGAGATTCTAGGGATTATTATTTGATGGCTAAGTCACTTTTCTCTATCAATAGAGGGGTTCTATTCCATTATAAATCATCCCAAAATCAATAAGAATCCTCTCTCCCTACTTTTCTCTACAACACTCTTCTTCTTCATTTATTATTTATAACAACTTGCTCATTTTTCTTCTTTCTTTTTTCTTTCTAATTATCGCTCTTTTCTTTCCTCTCATTTCTCACGACCCACAACTTCATCCTCTTTTTTTTCCTTTTCTCTTTTTTGTTTTTTTTATTTCTTTTGTTTCTTTTTTTTCCTTTTCCTTTTAATAAAAAAATAATTCGATCGAACTTTATGTAGGTTGCCTACGTATCATGACGCCGCATGAATCAGATCTTTGTGTAGTTCGGAAAGATCAGGAATAGACTAAACATATTAACGTTCTCTTTTTTTTACTACTTAATATTCTACAATCTATTCTAAACTCAATCTTAAACGAGCATATATTTTCTTTCTTTTTTTCTTTAAAACAAATACTCTATGAAAAATTATTAAGGAAACAACTCCAGAAGAGAAAAAATATTTTTTAATTTTTTTAGGAAGAAAATCTAAAGAATGAATCAAAGAAAAATATTTTGAATTTTCATTTAATATCCTTAGGAAAGGTTTCGAAACAAGAAATGAACAAGATAAAAAATATTTTTGGATTTCAATTTCTTATTACCTAAGGGAGAAATTCTGAAGATAAACAACAGATAAAGTATGTTGTTTTTTCCTTCTATGTACAATGTCTTAAACTTCTAGCAAAAATAAAAAGAATATTTTTTATATATATTTCCCAAAGAAGAACCTCAAAAGAAAATCTTTTTGGATTTTTGGGATTAATATCTTAAAGAAAACTTTTAAAGAGGTACTAAAAGAAAATTCTCTTCTTTTTTTTTTTGAATTTTTAGTCTTAATATACTAAAGGGAACATAAAAGTAATTTTTATTTTGAGTCCTAGATATTAATTTCCTAAAGGAAAACCAACTCAAAAGAATTTTTTTTTTTTAATTTCTAGAATTAGTATTCTAAAGAAAACATCTAATGAAAATATAAAAATGCAAAATCTCTTCTTTTGTTTTTTGGATTTTTGACTTATAACACTTCTATTTCAAATATAAAATAGAAAACATAATAACAAAAGACTTGGCAAACTTAAACTAGACTATGACAGATTCTAACATCACCTAAAAGGATCGATATTACTGTACAAAACTAGAAGGTAAAAGATGACATAAAAAGAAAAACAGACTCAAAACTTAAAGAAAAAATCTCCTTAAGCAACTCCTGAATGAGCGATCGTGACTGGATGGTCTTGGGGCGTCTGTCATGCTCAAACTCTGGTAAATAGATCCACACCTGTATGAGAAAATTAAGACCAAATAAATTTAAAGACCTAGAACACTATGTGAGACAATAACACTTCCTGCTGGACACATACAAGACATGATTGAGGCTATTTTGGCAAAATGACCTACGTGGCCAAAAGTGGCTAGACATGCAAGATTTGGCTAAGATCCCGCAAAGCCACGAACCTAAGATTCAATAGGAAGACCGAACCCTATGTGGGTTGCCTACGTACCATGCCCCGAAAGACGAGAATCAGGTATGCGTAGTTCGGGAAGATTCAATACGGGCGAGAATATATTTTTTGTCTTTTTTTTTTGAAAAATGATGAAACATGTAAACTCTTTATGGATTTTCTTTTCCTTTTTTTTTTGATTTATTTTGAAAAATGATGGAAGATTGCAAAATCTTTTTTGGAATTTTTATTTTTATTTTTTTCTTAAAAAAGGTGAAAGAAAAATATAACTGGGCCCTACTTGCTTTATTTTCACACTTCACCCTCTTTTCTCTCTCATTTACCCTCAACCATCATTGGTCCACCAAATGAAACTTTTTACCCTTGAAGAATGGAACATGTAGCACATAAGATGCATTAAGATGGTTTTTTATTTTTGGGTAGACCTGTCCTAGACGGGCCCAATCCTTGTGTTGAGTCTCCAAAGTAAATGCATGTGATGCAAACAAACGTTCCTGCTAGGGATCTAGCATGATGTTATGTTATTCTAGGTTTAAACCTGGGGTTGTATTTTAAACCTGGCTTACCCGAGCGGACAGCTCGAGCCGAGGTGGGGGAAACATACCGGGAGCACGAAATTCTATCCGGCCTTGTTACTGACCCAAGCCTCATTCTATTGGTGTGACTTCGAACAAAAAAGGTGGGCCACACGTAAGTATGCACCGTATTTTTAGAAGACTCAGAAGGGAGGTGTAAGAAGACAATTTAATATAGTTCAAATAATATCAAAGAAGTAAACTAAGCGGTAATTGGCACATTAGGTCCACAAATACAGTAATATCAACAAGAATAAAGCCAAGCATTGATCATATTAACAAGCTCAAATTCTGAACCCTGAACCAGAAGTACTGGGTTCCTTTCCCCAACAGAGTCGCCAGAGCTATCACACCTCCTTTTTCTACCCCGAAAGGGGTATAAGGGAGTTTTTTCAATTAAAGTGACAATAATCGAAATGGAATTATTTATTCAAATTCAGAGTCGCCACTTAGGATAATTTATGGTGTCCCAAGTCACCGATTTAAAATCGAGGAAGTTCACTCTTATTTATGGTCTGCGAAGACAGAAATCCGAGTAAGGAATTCTATTAACCCGAGAGAAGGTGTTAGGCATTCTCGGATTCCGTGATTTTAGCATTGTCACTTTAATCATACTTGGCTCAGTTAAATTGTCTAATTACTTATTTTGGAACCTATGTACATTTAACGCTTAACCGCCTTTAATTAAGAAATTAACCTGAAATGAGTCATGCGTACGTGTACTGACTTTGTTTGGCGCATCAAGAATCATGCCACGCGTACGTGTCCACAATTAATCATGCTTTATTATTATTAAGGAAGTTTGGCTGAAGTTGCGCGAATGCGTACCTCGATTTAATTTTAGAAAAATCATAATTATGTCACGCGAACATATACATAATCATGATAATAGACTAAGTCGTGCCTAAAGCATTTTCTACGAATATTCATTTTTAAATCATACTCGTGTCACGCGAACATGTATACTATTGATAGTATATGCTAGTTATTCACACTTAAAGATGTTTAACCCTCTCTACTTTATCTGTTGAACTCTTTTGATATGGAAATGTTGGTCAGAAAAAGGTTGGAGATGGATCCGGAAATCATAGTCAGAAGATTAGGAAACACTGGCACCAAAATTGGATACCTTCCTGTTTGGAAACTACTGTTCCTTATTGATTTTTTTTTATTATTTTAGATTCTAAATTCCAAAGATTGATAAGTATACACAATATCATTTAAAACCCCAAACAACCCGGTCATTAACAACTGTAATTTTTAGATTCCCCAAAAAGCTCTTTGAACTTTTATGAACAAAATAAGACAACAACAAACCCAAACCATAATCTCATGATACAATGCTATAATTAGATTCAAAATATAAGCTCCATAAAATGTACTAGAATGTCATGTCATCAAATAATTACACAAAAAACCAATTAACACAGTCAATGGATGAACACACAGAGAAAAGGAGAAAAAGAGGACCTTAATTACTTTCAATTTTTCCCATTTACAAAAAACTCAGGCCTATGAAGATAAACACAATTAGACCGACTAGAAACCTCAACGAAACAACCTCTATATCGACCGCATCTCAGCCATGACGAACCTGAAAAACATTAGTCGTAGATTCAGCAATCGAACAACACTTCTACAACTCAAATGTCACTCGAATTTCAGAAAAATCTTAAGTAGAAGAGTGGATGTTCGGACAACTTTCAAATCCTTCTTTCTATCTCTATTTTTTTTAAAAGCTCTTTTTGAATTTTAGATGTAAACTTGATTTCCAGAAATGGTTCCAGTTGTTGGTTGGCTAAAGTGAGATGTGCATGAAGGAGTATTGCGTGTGTGTGTGTGGTCGTGGCGGTGGAGGTTGGTTTTCGGTAAGCTCTAGTGAGAATGTGGAAAAGAAGAGGTGGCGAAAGGGTCAACAACTGCGGCTGCTTTGATGGTGAAGAGAGGGAATGGAATTAGGGTCTGCTGAAGGTGACGACTCAGGCATTAAGAAGAAGATAGGGGGAAGGGGTCCTCTAGGTCTGTTTCTGTTGGTTTTCCGTGAGAGATGAGGGCAATGTTGGGGTATGAAGGGGATGAAGTCTAGAAGGGGGGGGGGGGTCTTTTGTTTATGGCTCTGTGGTTGTTGTTGTTGTGTAGGTAAAGGAGAAAGGTCTATTCGGTTCTAAGGTTTTTAGGTTTAGGAGATGAAGAAGATAAGGTGTTGTGGGGTTCTCTAAATCAGAAACAAAGGCTGATTTCCTAAGGGTCTTAGGTGTTAGGTCTTAATGTCTAAGTTTTGGGTTTTAGGGTTATTTTTAGGTTGGGGGAGTGTGATGACCCGACCAGTCGTCTCATGAGTTACCGCTCCGTTTCCCTCATTTCTGCTTCTTTAGTCTTTGTTTATCCATGTTTTATGGTATCGGGTTGGTCAGATCAAATCCGGAATGATTTTGGTAAGGTTTGAGCCACTTAGTTTCTTTTGAGGAAGCTTAAGTTGGAAAAGTCAACCAGATGTTGACTTATGTGTTAGAGTTAGGCTCGAATTGGCAAAGTTGATATTTTGGCAATTTTCGGTTGGTTGGCAAGATTTTGATATAGGGGTCAGAATGGAATTTCGAGAGTTGTTGTAGTTCCGTCGGGTCATTTGGGATGTGTGTGCAAAATTTTAGATTATTCGGATGTGGTTCGGTTGGGTTTTTGATCAAAAGCGTAATTCGGAAGATTTTTAGAAAGTTTGACTTGAATCCGATGTGTTTTGAGTGATTTGATGTTGTTTGAAGTGTTTTGATGATTGGAACAAGTTTGAATAAGGTATTAGGATATGTTTGTGTTTTTGGTTGAGGTCCAGGGCTCTCGGACTGATTTCAGATGGTTAATAGAGAAGTTTGGATTTTGTTGTAGCTGCTGAATTTGCTGCTTCTGGTATTTTCGCACCTACGGATTGCGAACTGCAGGTGCGGCACCGCATGTGCGATTGATTAGTCACAGAAGCGAAAAAAGGGCCTAATGAGCAGAGACCGTAGAAGCGGTTAGAGTGGCCGCATCTGCGATGTCGCAGATGTGGGGATTTGGTTGCAAATGTGATTGTTGGCCAGTTAATTGATTTCTATAGACGCGAAGGAAGGACCGCATATGCGGTACCACAGAAGCATGTATGGGATCGCAGATGCGAAAAGGTCTGGGCAGAAGGTATAAATTGTCTCCTTCACGAATTTGAGCTATTTGACCATTTTTTACTTAGGCTTGGGAGCTTTTTGGACGATTTGAAAGAGAGGTTTCAAGGAAACATCATTGAGGTAAGGAATTTGGACTTAAAGACACGTTCCTATGCTATTATTTCATGGATTAGAGCTAGAAATTATGGAGTTTAAGGGTGAAAATTTGGGAAACTAGGGTTTAATATTGGAGACCTATGATTGAGGATTTGATGGACCATTTGATGTCGAGTTTCTAAACTTTTGATATGTATGAACTCGTGGGGGAGATAAGGAATCTATTGGTGTAAAAATTATTGAATTCCGAGACGTGGGCCTGGGGGTCGGATTTTGGAAATTTCGGGTTTTGTGTCAATTATTTATTGTTTTCGCTTGGGCTTCATTCCCTTAGCCTATTTTGTCGTCATCGTTCTGATTTTTTGATAGATTCGACGCGCGTGGATGCTGGTTCGAGGGGCAAAGGCATCGTGAGCTAGATATTTTACAGGTTCGAGGTGAGTAATGATTGTAAATGTTCTGAGGGTTTGAAACCCCAGATTGCACATCGTAGTGCTATATTGAGGTGATGCACACGCTTGATGAACAACGTGGGGTTGTGCACTATTAGGGATTATGACTTGGTCTGTCCCAATTTATAATTTTACCGCGTACTTGACTGAAATCTATTTGCTATCATCATTACTTGGGCTGAATGCCATATTTGGGCTTCGTGCCAACTATTTGAACCCTTTGGGGATTTTATTGATTATTCCTCACTGTTTTGACTTTATACTTGAACTCAATCATGCTATTTTTTACTGTTTTCATACTCGGCCATGTTTACTCAGTTTTAATACTTAAACGATATTTTAAATGATGTATGGGCTAAGAAACACTGTTTTACTATTGCCCGAGTGGCTTGTGAGGATTTTTGACTGAGTAAGGCCGAGGGCCTATGTTGTGAGGAAAAACTGATATTGATTTGAGGCTGAGGGCCTGAGATATGTACGCCACGAGGTCGCTTGATTGATATGAGGTCGAGATCCTAATGATGTCACCACGAGATGTCTTGATATTGCGCTTTGGCCGTATCCCCTCCAGTAGTCTGCACACCCCCAGTGATACGTGAGATTGAGCCTGAGAGGTTGGTATTGTTCTAATATATTTCCCGAGGGGCGGTTTCTTTGATATAGTACCCGAGCGGCGAACCTTTATTCGTTTATTTTCCTTAATTGCCTAACAATTATATGCTTACTTGTTGAAAAAGGATCTTTTACTTTTCTCTCAACTGGTTTATTATTTTTAAATGGTTTTACTGCTTCATTATAGAATGCCTTGTGCCTTACGTGTTTTCTCGCTTTCAGTCTTTATTTATATTTGTTACTGACTGAGTTGGAGTATTCACTTTACTCCGTGCACCTTGTGTGCAGATTCAGGTGTAGCTGGTCCCGCTCCCGAGTGCTGATCTCTCCAACTTCAGGCGGACCTTTGAAGTTCACGAGGTAACTGCTTGGCGTCCGCAGTCCTGTGTTTCTCCTTCTTTATCACTTCTATCTATTTTCAGACATTTGTACTAGCTTATAGACTTAGCAAACTTGTATTATGACTTATAGATGTTCATGACTAGTGACACCCCGCTATCGGGCTGTGTATGGGTATTCTTCCGCGTATTTTTGATATTATCTGCTATTTCGGATTTATTTTATCATGTTTAGACTGTTTCTTAATGCTTAACTATTAATAATTGGAAAATGGGAAGTGTCGGCTGGCCTTGTCTTCACGAGAGGCGCCATCATGACCGGGTTTGGGTTTAGGGTCGTGACATGGAGTATGGACTTGAAAATTATGGGCTAGATCCTAATTGGGCCAAATTTTGGCCAAATTTATTTTTAAAAATGGCCCTTTAACTCTAGTAGACTAAAAATATTAGCTTCTAAAATAACAACTACAAAATTTTGAAATAATTTCTAATTAATTAAAAAAATTAAAAATTAAAAGTGAAACTGTTATATATCAATTAGCTAAATTAAAGATAATATTTTTGTAATTTTTATTTTTGTGATAAAATAAAATAAAATAGTTAAAACTAGTTGAAATAGCGATATCAGCCCTAAACTAAATATCTTACGCTAAAATATGTAAAATCTTGGGGAGGGAAAAAATTTACATGTCTGCATAGGGCTCAACTTGCCCCTCTTCTCGAACCTCATCACACCCTTCATAGGTGAAACCCGGAGCAAAATCCTCTTTCTAACCATAAATGCTACATCACGAACCTTTCGATCAACGTAACTCTTCTACCTAGACTGCGGTATACGAAGCTGATCCTGAATAATCTTAACTTTTTCCAAGGCATCTCGAACCAAATCGGTGCCCAACAACCTAGCTTCTCTCGGCTCAAACCAACCAACATGAGAACACCACCACCTCCCATATAGGTCTCTTAAGGAGCCATCTAAATACTCGATTGGTAGTTGTTGTTGTAGGCGAACTCTGCAAGTGGCAAGAACTGATCCCAAGAACCCCCAAAATCCATAACACAGGCACAAAGCATATCCTCTAATTTATAAATGGTGTGCTCGGACTATCCGTCCATCTGATATTGAAATGTTGTAATCAACTCAACCCATATGCCTAACACATATTGTATAGCTCTCTAGAAATGCGATATGATATGCGTACCTCAATTGGAGATAATAGATACCGACACACTGTGGAGACAACCAATCTCCTGGATATAGATCTGAGCTAGATAATCTGAAGAATAGGTAGTCACCACTTGAATGAAATGAGCCAACTTGGTCAACCTGTCCATAATCACCCATACAACGTCAAATTTCTTCAAAGTCCGTGGGAGCTCACCGAGACACATACCCCCACTATATCTTTCTTCTTTCTCCTCAACCAATAGTGCTGCCTTAAATCCTGATAGATCTTAGCAACACCCGGATGTATGGAGTGTTGCGAACTATGGGCCTTCTCAAGGATCAACTCATGTAACCTATCTACCTTGAGCATACATATACGACTCTGCATCTGTAACATACTGTTATCTACGAGAAAAACCTCTGTGGCATCGCTGTGCTGTACCGTGTCCTTAAGGACATTCAAATGTGGGTCATCATACTGACGTTCTCTAATATGATCATATAAAGAAGATTGAGAAACCACACAAGCACGAACTCGGCTAGGCTTCAAAACATCCAATCTAACAAACTGATTGGACAAGGCCTGAACATTTTTGGCTAGTGGCCTATCTGCTGTCGGTAGTTATGACAAGCTGCCCAAACGCATCGGCCACCACATTGGCCTTCCCGGGATGATACAGAATAATGATATCATAGTATTTAAGTAACTCTAACCATCTCCGTTGCCACAAATTATGATCTTTCTACTTGAACATATATTGTAGACTCTAATGGTCTGTATAGACCTCACATGGAACATCGTACAAGTAGTTCCTCCAAATCTTCAATGCATGAATAATAGTTGCCAATTTCACGTCATGCACTAGATAATTCTTCTCAAGAACCTTCATCTGCCGAAACACATAGCCAATCACCCTACCATCTTGCATTAACACCGCGACAAGCCTAATATGTAGTTCATCACGATACATAATGTATGACTCGAATCCTTAGGAAACACTAACACTGGGGCTGTAGTCAAAGCAATCTTGAGCTTTTGAAAGCTCGCCCCACAATCCTCGGACCATCTGAAAGGAGAACCCTTTTAGGTCAATCTAGTCGTAGGTGCATCAATGGTTGAGAAACCCTATATGAAACAGTAGTAATACCCAGCCAAACCAAGGAAACTCCGAATATCAGTAGTTGAAGATGGTCTGGGCCAGCTTTAATCTACTTCAACCTTCTTTGGATCTACCTTGATCCCCTCACTCGACACCACATGGCCCAAAAACACCACCAAATCAAGACAAAATTCACACTTTGAGAATTTTGCATATAACTTCCTCCCTCTCAAGGTCTAGAGCACAATCCTTAGATGTTGCTCATGATCTTCCCAACTATAGGAGTACACCAAGATGTCATCAATAAACTTAATAACCAAAGAATCAATATATGGTTGGAATACACTATTCATCAGATGCATAAATGCTGTTGGGACATTGGTAAGTCCAAATTACATCACAAGAACTCGTAGTGACCATACCAAGTCCTGGAAACGGTATTCAGATATCCAGATCTTGAATCTTCAACTAATGATACATTGACCTCAAATTAATCTTTGAGAACACTCTAGCACCCTGTAGCTGGTCAAATAAGTCATTAATGCGCGGTAGTCGATACATGATCTTCACTATAACCTTGGTCAACTACTGATAATCAATATACATCCACATAGAACCATCCTTCTTCACAAACAGAACCGGGGCACCCTACGGCGACACACTAGGCTGAATGAAACCCTTATAAAGCAACTCTTGCAGCTATTCCTTCAACTCATTCAAATTTGCCAATGCCATACGATATGGTGGAATATAAATAGGTTGCGCGTCTGGCAATAAATCAATACCAAAATCGATATCTCTATTAGGTGGCATACCCGAAAGATCTACTGGAAATCCATCTGGGAAGTTTCTTACTACTAGAACTGACTCAACGATAGAAGTATCAGCACTAACATCTCTCACAAAGGCTAGATATACATTACACCCCTTCTCAACTGTTCGTTGAGCCTTTAGAAAGGAAACAACTCTACTAGGAATGTAATCCAATATATCCATCCACTCTAACCACGGTAAAACTAGCATAGACAGTGTCACAGTCTTGGCCTAATAATCTAAAATTGCATGATAGGGTGACAACCAGCCCATGCCCAAGATCACATCAAAGTATACTATATTGAGTAGCAATAGATCAACTCTAGTCTCAAAACAACTAATAACAACTAGACACGACTGATATACATGGTCCACAATAATAGAATCTCCTATAGGCATGGACACATAAATAGCAGAACTCAAAGAATCATGAAATATATCCAAATATGGAGAAAAGTAAGATCAAACATATGAATAAGTAGATCCCGGATCAAATAAGACTGATGCATCCCTATGACAAACTATAACCATACATGTGATGATTACGTTTGATGTGACTACCTCCGTCCCACCTAAAAGAGCATAGAATCTAGCCTGGCCTCCCCCTCTAGGGCGACCTCTACCCACCTGACCTCCACTACTATCTGGCTGTGCAGGTGGAGCAGCAATTAGAGCAACAACCTTGGCCTATGAAGTGTGTGGACCAGGTGGAATCAGGGGAGCCTGAGTCTATAGAGGTTCACCCCTCCCGAGTCTGGGGTAGTCCCTCAGCATATGTCTACTATCTACCACACTCAAAATAAGCTCTTGATGGGTGTGGCTGCTGAAACTAGCCTGGTCGGCTAGACTAACCAGTAAAGGCACCCCTGCAAGAGGTGCACTAGATAGTGGCTGGGAAAAATGTACAACATGAGACCTCGGAATATCCAGGGTACCACTAAAATCTAGAAGTGATGAATGAATTAGATGTCTCACATAGCCTCTAGCATGACAAACTGTAGCTGGGGTGCAGTTACCACTTTATCCTTCAAAATCTCGAGGCCTCTTGGCCTCCCTATCCTCTCTTTCATGGACCCCATACCCTCCAACCTCTACGCAATCTCTACCACCTGCTGGTATAGAGTATCTATCTCTAACTCTCGTAGTTGAGCCCCTCGATGAATCTGCAGACTCGCTCTTTGAATCTAGAAACCAAGGCAAGTGCATGTCTAGACAACTCACTGAATCTGATAACATACTCTGACACTGTCATAGTACCCTAGCATAGCTACTCAAACTCTGTTCCCCATTCATCCCGAAGGGTCTGGGGAACAAACTCTCTCAAGAATATTTGTAAAAACTGAATCCATGTGAGTGAAGCTTCATCGGTTGGTCTACCCTCCTCATAAGCCCACCACCACTGATACATCGCTCCTAATAACTGCAAAGTAGTAAAGAAACTCTGCTCGTCTCCATAGTACCCATGATGCGGAGAATACAGTGGCACTTCTCTAGAAAATACTATGCATCATTTGTAGCTACGCCACTGTAAGTCGGAGGATGGTACTTCTTGAACCTTTGAAGTGTAAGTGGCTCCTCCTCAAATACCACTGCCCTAATCTCAAGCTGAACCAAAATAACAAGATACACCGGTGTAACCTCCGAGACGTGATAAATATAGACCTACTGCTTTTAAGTACGAGTCATAGGTGCCTGAGCTCCTCCACTAGCCTGAGATGTAGCTGGTACAAGTGGAATCAACCCTGCCTAAGTTAGAGTACCAAATGTGCTCAAAATATGTGCTAGGGTCTCCTGAAGTGCAGGGGTGACAACAAACGCCTCGGGTTCCTGTCTCCCAACTGGAGCTACTAGTAGCTCCTCAGTCGCTGCTCAGCTAGGTGATCTACCTGCACCATGTACCCCTCCCAAGCCTCTGCCCTAGCCTCGGCCTCTCACGGCTCTAGTACGAGGCAGGTGTCTAGTCATCGAATCCACTAGTGCGTGTCTTCACCATATGTGAGAGAATAGAAAGTCAAAGATTCAGATTTCGATGTAAACCAATTCGCATGATAAGAATTAAAAAAATTGTAATTTTCCTAATAGTTTCGTAGCCTCTCGAAGATAAATACAAACATCTCTTTGCCAATCCACAAGACTCCAATACACCTGCTTATGACTCGTAACACTTATGAACCTAGAGCTCTAATACCAATTTGTCATGACCATAATTTCCTACCTGAGGATGTTGTGATGGAACCTAGTATCTAAGACTAGGTAAGCCCAACATGTATAGAAAAATAATAGAAATAAAATAATATTTAAATTTAAACCATCTAAACTATCATAACAGAACTCAACAGTAAAACTAACAAATAACACCCAAAATATGGTGGAACTGAGTCATAAGCTCTACAAAATATTCTAAAACCTCTACTACAACACAGTCTGAATAAGAAAATAATAGTAATGAGAAGATAACCGAAGGTGACTCTGAGGCCTACAATCATCATGCAAGTATACCTTGAAGTCTCGTGAAAGCAGCTAACCAATCAATCTCAAGGGTCTATCAAAGGAAAATGTACCAGGATCTACACAAAGATGTGTGGAAGCGTAGTATGATTACACCACAACGGTACCTTGTAAGTATCAAGTCTAGCCTCAGTAGAGTAGTGACGAGTCCATGTCAAGACACCTACTAGAAAAAGATAAAAAGAACAAAATATAACAACGGGAAGTAATGGAAAGCGAATAAATGAATGATAACAAAGAAGTTTAGCAATGTAAACTAATGACAAAACTTTAAGCAAAAAGCAACAAGAAGGAAACACATAATGAGAACCATAAATTATAAAATACGGACAATATTGGTAAGGCAAGGAATAATAAAAGCAACAAAAACTACTCCTCGTATTCACATCTCATAATTTTAGTCACAATCTTTCCTTATATCACTACGTGAGACTTATGTTTAGTTTTGAAAATTATTTTTCCCAAAGTAGCTACACGCGTTTTAGCCCACCTTCTCACACCGTGTGGCTTCAAGTAGTTCTCCTACTAGCAACACACGTATCAAGCTCACCTTATCTCACGGCATGCCTTTTAACCCCTAGCCTTATACCACCGCATGTGCATCAATATCACAACACAATCATAACTCGCACCACAAGCATCCGTATGACACAACTTGCCATAAAGTCAACAATACCAATATTTCTACAATAAATAACCCATGGTTCAACCACAATGTGCACAAGGATTTCAACAACAATAAAATGAATATGAATTTCTCAACAATTAAAAAATTCACCTCAATGTAATAAAAACTTTTACTACTCAAACACCAACGACTCAACAATAAGATATTGCATGAAATAACAACTTCAAGTAAAGTAATTCAATTATTAAAGATGTAACAAGATAATACGGAAGTCAATAATTTTAACTAAACCATATAAAAGCAAAATAGCAAGTAAGAGGTAGAACAAGTATTAATAATGTCAAATAAAACATGTAAAGGTAGGCTAAAACATGTATGAGTAAATTAACAATGAGAAATATAACATGTTATGACAATTCAATTAAAGGCATAGAAAGAGTCTAAATAACCTAAACCGGCCAAATACCACATATAGCCTGTGTACGCACTCGTCATCTCGCGTACACGTCTTTCACATAACACAAATAGCACAATCAACCCAAATCCTAAGGCGTAGTTCTCCCACATAAAATTAGGCATGTGACGACCCGCCCCGTTTTCCCCTTATTATGTTGTTCTATGCTTCAATATCAGTATTTGAATGAATCGGATGAAATTGAGTTGGTTTTAGTTGGAAATGAGACACTTAGCCTCTTAGAAGGAAGCTTGTTTTGGAAAAGTCAACCGGAAGTTGACTATATAGTTAGAAGGCTCGGATGTGAATTCTGGTGATTTGGTTAGCTTCGGGGGATGATTTGTGACTTAGGAGTGCGATCGGAATTGAATTTGGAGGTCCGGTATATAATTAGGTTTGAATTGGCGAAGTTGGAATTTTGGTGAATTCCGATTGATAGGTGAGATTTTGATCCGAGGGTCGGAATGGAATTTCGAGAGTTACAGTAGCTTCTTTAGGTGATTGTGGATATGTCTGCAAATTTTCAGGTCATTCGGACATCGTTTGATTGGAGTTTTGATCGAAAGTGCATTTTGGTAGTTCTTGAAGAACTTAGGCTTTGATTTGGTGAAATTTGATGATTTTGATGTTAAAGATAGTGTTTTGAAGGTTTGATCAAGTTTGAAGGTTGAGGTCCTGGGGGCCTCGGGGTGAGAACGGGTGTTAAAACGAGAAGTTTTTGAATTTTGCTTCATGTTTGTTTTGCTGTCAGCTGGTATTTCCGCTTCTGTGGAAATGGACCGCAGAAGCGGATGAAGGAGCGCAGAAGCGAGTTTGGCTTGGGTGGTGAATTTTCGCAGAAGCGGAACTTGGTCCGCATAAGCGGTGGCGCAGGAGCGGAGTACTGACCGCAGAAGCAGACTTAGTGATCAGCAGAAGCATTTTCTGTTCGCAGAAGCGGTCGTGGGAAATTAAGTGAAAAACCGCAGAAGTGGATAATTGGGCGCGGAAGCGATACCGCAGAAGCGGTTATGGGAACCGCAGAAGCGAAAATCTAGTCTGTGTTATAGTGAACAGTGTTCGCGAATTTCAAAAGTTAAGAAAAACATTTGAGACTTCGGGAAGAGGCGATTTTGGGCGATTTGGAGAGGATTCGAAGGGGATTCCATCAGGTATGAATTTATAGACTCGGATTATGTTATTATGGAGTAAAAACATGAATTAATCATGGAATTTCAAGGAATTAAAGGGTAAAAATGGAGGTTAGGGCTTGAAACCTAAGAAAGTGTAAACTTGGAATTTGAGGGGACAAATGGGCTCTGAATTTGATGAATTTGATATGGGTAGACTCATGGAGAGACGAGGAGTCCGGTAATGTGAATTTCGTAATTTTTCGAGAAGCGGGCCCGGGGCTCGGGTTTTGCTAGTTTCGAGATTTTTGATATTTTTCGATTGTTTTCGATTGGGTATTGCTCCCTTACAATATTGTAATGCATTCGCTCTGATTTTGGTTAGATTCGACGCGCGTGGAGGCCAATTTGAGTGGCAAAGGCATCGCGAGCTAGAGATTTCACCATTTCGAGGTGAGTAATACTTGTAAATGATATCCTGAGGGTTTGAAACCCCGAATTTGCACATCATAGTGCTGTATTGTGGTGACTTGCACGCCAGGTATGAGCATGGGGTAGAGCACCGTTGGGGATTGTGACTTGGTCCGTCCCGATTGTAAATTTACTGCGTGATTGATTGAAACCTACTTGATGCTATCATGATTTGGGCTGATTGCCATGTTTTAGGCTTCGTGCCGATTATTTGGATCCCTTAGGGATTATTATCATTGTTTCTATGATGCTTAGCATGTTTTGATGATATCAGTCCTGAGTTAAACACTGTCTCGAAATGATTAGTAAATTTCTAAAGTCTTAAACACGTAAGCTATAATTCCTAATAATTGGAACTGAAAATGATAAATTGACTGTGCCCGTGTGGCTTTAATGCATATAACTGGACTGATTGTGGATCGAGCTGCACGCCGCAGCGAGTGCTACGATGATAGTGCGCTTGGGCTGTAGGAGCCCCTCCGGAGTCTGAACCCCAACAGTGAGCCCGAGTACCCAAATGGATCGGGCTGTACGCCGCAGCGGTCATGTGCATTGCATTGCATTCGCACATTGATTCCTGTTTGTACTACGTGGCATGACATTTAGCACTCTCATATCATTGACATCCATGCTATTTCTTGCACTGTGTACCAGATACCCTGGTGTTATTTGTAAATAGAGTGTTGTGCCCGAGGTGCTGACTTGTGTGCGGACTTGCACTACCTGATATCGCATTCATATGCTTAATGTTGGAAAAAGAATATTTTCAAAAGAGATTTTAAACTGAGCTAGATGTTTCTAAAGGATTTCCACGATTTTACAATTTTGTTCAAAGGGTTGTACTGTACTGTATAGCATGATGGAGAGTTTTTACGTGATTTCACCGCTCAGTTATTATTTACTCTTATTACCACTGAATTTGAAGTACTCACTTTACTCCCTGCACCACGTGTGCAGATTTAGGTGTCCCGGGAGCATAGTTGAGCCATTTGTTACTTCAGAGCTTCTCAGGAGTTGTCGAGGTAGCTGCCTGACGTTCGCAGGACTCGACTCCTCCCCTATTCCTTTATCTTTTTTTTCGCATTTTATATGTAATATTTTGTTATCTTAGAGGCTCTAGACTCATGACACCAGGTCGTTGGGAGATGTTGGCTAAGTCAGTGATTCATACTGTCTCTATCTAGATTATTGGTTAATAGACTTGTTAAACGGTAATTTAATGCTATAAATTGGAAATGGGTGGTGTGATTGAGTTGTGAGTGTTAATTGGTCGGGCTTGCCTAGCAATTGTGTTGGGCGCCATCACGACCGGGATTGGGGTCGTGACAAGTTGGTATCAGAGCCTAGGTTACTAGGCCTCATGAGTCATGAGCCGGTTAGTAGAGTCTCGCGGATCGGTACGGAGACGTCTGTATTTATCCTCGAGAGGCTGCAGAACCTTTAGGAAAACTTCACTTTCTTGGAATTCTTATCGTGCGTACTTGATTCAGCTTGAGATATAACTCTTGAAATTCCTTCCACACGTCTGTATGCGCACATGAGCGCTCGATATTATAAGTGCCCTGATGGCTTGTGATTTCCCCGATCGAGGGGCGAGATGTGATCCCGTGAGTTCGATGTTAGGCCAGTCCAGAGGATTGAGGCCAGATCTTGCCTATGTCTTGAGCACTGAGGTGCTGATCGTGTGAGCAAGTATTTTGAACTTATATGTTCAGTATTGTCACTATCAGCCGGAATGGCGGTTTGGTATTCATGTGGTGAGATGTTATTATATGTCTTGGTAGTGACGAAGGAGTCTGCTGAATGATAGATGAGCTGTTAAGTGGTTCGTTTCCTATTGTGATATGTTGTGTAGCCCCGAGTTATGAGCGCGTGATGAATATTTTTTGTGTCTCCTAGTTGCAAAGTAAGGTGCATTACATATGGCAGTATGAGTTCAGACTCAGGAAGACTAAATGACTGTGTAACGTATATAATGGTGGAATGTGTGCTGAAATACTAAATTGAGGCGAAGCAGGTAGGATATCTCCTGTGGAGTATTCTTAAGGGGTACAATTCTTATGTATACTGTTAGAAGATCTCATGTGTAATTGAAGGTACGTGTTGTAATTTGAAAATTTGGGTCGCTTCAGAGAGTGGACTCAGCTGACGTGGGGATGAATGCGAGATTTCTTGAGGATTTCAGTATCCGAGGATATGTGTTTTCATAAACTAGTAAATGATTTGAGTTAATCTCACTATAATATTGTGGCATCATTAGAGTAAAAGTATTATGGGTTATTAAGTGTGTCCTGATATATGGCTTCGAGCCAAGTTGGGGAGGTTGTTGTTGCTTAGCTGATCGCACGGTTATGTGCTATGTTGTTTCCGTTTCGAGGTATGCTGGCGGATCTATCCTTGTTGCAGAAAATGAGCCGAGGATGGCACGAGTGAAGCAAAATTTTGATAAAGGTTATATGGTGCTTCGTAGATGTGAGGAAATATTAGGATGTCTAGAGCTGTTGTTGATAAAGAATGCTCAGTGTATAGAGAATGAAGATATTCGTTTGTATTGGAATGAGGTCATATCCTTCGGTGTTAGAGTGCTAATAAGGCACGAGTGGTTCTGTTCGTTCAGTCAGGTAATTTGCAGTTGGAGTAGGAGTGAATGACTCTCGAGAATGGTTTTATTGTGTTCAAGATTTTGCATGCAATCATCAGGTGTCTAAGGTAGTGTATGAGCTAGAGACTGTGTTTCCATTAGGAAGAGATCAAGACTTGTGGTATTTTATGCTAATTATGGGATTCCATGTATCAGTATCTGGGAAGTAATGGTAACGAATTCCGATTCGCAGGAAGTTCTTCAAGTAAAGTATTCTGGAACGTGGTATTTTTGGGAAGCATTGAGAGAGTATTCGGTAGCCTATGGGTCTTAGACAGTGTGGTCTTATGTTCAAGTCTCATGTGGTAGGCCTGGATTGAGGCATTATGATGCTACAGCAAGGAGAAATATCAAGTTGATGATGAATAAAAAGAGAAATTTGATAGAAGGAATAGCTTGATAATAGACCGAATCGGTATGGTAAAGATATGATTAATTCCTTGTATGTGTTCGAAGTAATGGGCTTTTACAGGCAATTTGCAGCAATGCTCTTGAGTTTTGACGGCTTGCTCAGCTCGGTTTAGATAGAAGGATTCAGTCCTGGCAGTTTAGCT
>MU673597.1:55977-70779 GCA_026770625.1 Nicotiana glauca | reverse complement strand
GTTTTACCGTGGTTTGAAGATGAATATATTTCTTATGGGTATGCGAAGCATGGAGTGTGTAATGAGTTTTCTTCTAAATGGGATCAATGAAAGTTCTTGACTAGTTGAGTGCGTCGATGTCTGCGGCGTGGAAGGGAGATAAAAGTCCTCATGTTATCCTAGTGTGGTATGGTATATGCGATATATTATGGAGAATTGGGATTTGTGTGTGTGAGGTTACGATTCAGTTCTGAATGGAGAGTCATTAGAATCTTAAGCAACACGAGCAGTTTTAGGTGATTAGAGGATCGAACTTCGGATGATTAGGGTGAAAGATCCTCATATGACTAAGGAAATGGTATTGCTAATCGTAGTGATTTGACGAGGGTATATGTTTCAGAAAAAGGGCAATGTGATTAAGTTGATGGCACTTCGGTAGTGTTGCGGCATTTTATTGATAGATTGACTGTTGATATCTGAGTTTGTTTGGTGGCACAGGGGGAATTTTAGAATATCTTTCATGGAATGATTGGGTACTCGAGGTGTAATATGAATTTATACTACATAATTTGGGATCAGGTATAGTAATTTGTGTGCTATGTGGAGCCGGAGACTGGGAGTTCTCATGTTCAGGCTATGTAGTGGTTGTGGATAGTGTGTATTGTACAGTTAGTGGCTATTGGGGTTTGGAAGCCCGAGTGGATCTTTCTTTGCTTGGTATATTAGATTCTGGATATGATATTGGGGTGTAGACTGGTTGTCTCGGTGTTGGGTTATTCTAGACTATTGTGCTATGGGTTATGTCGGAAAATGCCACATGTTGCATGGCGAGGTGCATCGGACTATGTTATAGCAGAATGGTTGTGTTCCAAAGACCAGCGGACAGCTGGGAAGGATTTCTTTCCTTAATTTGGCCTTTGTGGCGGATGTCAGTATAGAGGTTTCTACCATTGATTCAGTTCTGGTATTGAGGGACTCTTTTTCAAATGCGTTTCTTGTGGTCGGGCATGTCGCCGGGAGAGATTGTGGATTTCGGTATTGATTTGGTGTCGGGCACCGTATTGTACGGCTCCGATATGAGTTATAGTAGTGGAAGAAGCAGCTTCAGGCTTCTTGGTAATGAGTGTGTTGGTAAGCTGATTGGCTACATATTCAGATTGAGATGGCTTGGTTGGCCCCGATATGTAGTGTTAAGGGATAGGTTGAATCTATCCTTATTGAGCTTGTTAGTGATCGGGGAGATCTATGAGTTATTTTTTTTCGGTGCTGTGAGGTGTTATGATTTTCGGACTGTGGGCACATATAGTGCAGTGCTATCGAGATTCATAGTGGAAGTTGAAGGGGGAGGACCTCAGTTGCGTTTGAGTTTTGTAGCTTACAACGCTATATGTAGATATTGTTAGGCACTCAGTATTTTGTTGTAATGAGAAAATTTGGCTCGATGTGCATCTTCCTATGTGAGATATATGTATTGATCGGGTGGCACGCCGCCATGGGAATGTTATCTGGATAGGTTTGCACGCCGCAACAGTGTGATGTTGAGAATAGTTTTCCAAATGCTATTTTGTATGCCTTTCTTCCTGGTTTCTGAGGAAAGTCCGTATTGGGTGTTGCTCGGCGAATAGCGTATTGGTTGTGTCCTTTCAGGATTGAATGGTGTATATTACTTGCTTCACCGCGGGTGTGATGGATTGCTTGGTTTCAGACACCAATCTGTGTGTGGCTGTCTATTTTGAGCAAGGTGACTTGAAGTGCTTCATATGTAACAGTGTTTGGATAAGATCGCACATTATAGCGAGGCTACGTGGAGATTAGACCCTTCGGGGTAGATTTAGGTATTCTATTTCTATGATGTGGGACGGGGTCCTAGCCTTGTGTTGTGATGGTACTGAGGAGTTTGAGTTACAACTCTTTTGTTTGAGTTATTTGTCATAAATTGAGTATGTTCAGACCGCCCTTCATTGGTGCGTGGATTATGCAAGTTGTGGCTTAGGCCTGTGATGAGGTGCCATATCACCAGAGTGGTGCATTGAATTCGAGGTGATCGTTGGAGTCATTAATAAATGCAAACAGATGTGATTTCAGCTGATTAAAGGGTCCATATCGAGATTTGGCCCGGAAAACTGTTGTGGTATTAGTCAACAAGGAAGTGGCATCATGTATGGGTGACCTGAGGAATGGTTACAGTTTATCGCGTGTTTTATTTATCGTTGGCAGTATATGAAAGTGATGGAATAAGACTTTAGCTAATAAGAGGTTCTGATTTTAAGTATGAATTCGGAAAGTGGAATGTGGTTCTACGGTTTATGGCCTAGATGGACTGTGATATTTCAGCGGAGTTGTATTATCGAACCTATGTAAGATAGGGTGACGAGGGATCACCCCGGGTATATGCTTAGTAAGGTCATTTAGCAATTGGTTGGCTTCTAGGACAACTTTCGGTGCGCTCGAGGAAGAGACTTTGTTTAAGTTGGGCAGGATGTGATGACCCACCACATTTTCCCCATATTATGTTGTTCTATGCTTTAATATCAGTATTTGAATGAATCGGATGGAATTGAGTTGGTTTTAGTTGGAAATGAGGCACTTAGCCTCTTAGAAGGAAGCTTGTTTTGGAAAAGTCAACCGGAAGTTGACTATATAGTTAGAAGGCTCGTATGTGAATTCTGGTGATTTGGTTAGCTTCGGGGGATGATTTGTGACTTAGGAGTGCGATCGGAGTTGAATTTGGAGGTCCGATGTAGAATTAGGCTTGAATTGGCGAAGTTGGAATCTTGGTGAATTCCGGTTGATAGGCGAGATTTTGATCCGAGGGTCGGAATGGAATTCCGAGAGTTGCAGTAGCTTCGTTAGGTGATTGTGGATATGTTTGCAAATTTTCAGGTCATTCGGACATCGTTTGGTTGGATTTTTGATCGAAAGTGCATTTCAGAAGTTCTTGAAGAACTTAGGCTTTGATTTGCTGAAATTTGATGATTTTGATGTTAAAGATAGTGTTTTGAATGTTCAAGCAAGTTTGAATAAGGTATTAGATGATGTCTGCGCTTTTGGTTGAGGTCCCGGGGGCCTCGGGGTGAGAACGGGTGTTAAAACGAGAAGTTTTTGAATTTGGCTTCAGGTTTGTTTTGCTGTCAGCTGGTATTTCCGCTTCTGCGGAAATGGACCGCAGAAGCGGATGAAGGAGCACAGAAGCGAGTTTCGCTTGGGTGGTGAATTTCCGCAGAAGCAAAACTTGGTCCGCATAAGCGGGGCCGCAGGAGCGGAGTATTGACCGCAAAAGCAGACTTAGTGATCCGCAGAAGCGTGTTCTGTGTCGCAGAAGCGGTTGTGGGAAATTAAGTGAAAAACCGCAGAAGCTGATAATTGGGCGCGGATGCGATACCGCAGAAGCGGTTATGAGAACCGCAGAAGCGAAAATCTGGACTGTATTATAGTGAACAGTGTTCGCGAATTTCGGAAGTTAAGAAAAACATTTGAGACTTCGGGAAGAGGCGATTTTGGGCGATTTGGAGAGGATTCGAAGGGGATTCCATCAGGTATGAATTTATAGACTCGGATTATGTTATTATGGTGTAAAAACATGAATTAATCACGGAATTTCAAGGAATTAAAGGGTAAAAATGGAGGTTAGGACTTGAAACTTAAGAAAGTGTAAACTTGGAATTTGAGGGGTCAAATGGACTCTGATTTTGATGAATTTGATATGGGTAGACTCGTGGCGAGACGAGGAGTCCGATAATGTGAATTTCGTAATTTTTTGAGAAGCGGGCCTGGGTCTCGGGTTTTGTTAGTTTCGATATTTTTGATATTTTTCGATTGTTTTCGATTGGGTATTGCTCCCTTAGCATCATGTAATACATTCTCTCTGATTTTGGTTAGATTCGACGCGCGTGGAGGCCAATTTGAGGGGCAAAGGCGTCGCGAGCTAGAGATTTTACCGGTTCGAGGTGAGTAGTACTTGTAAATGATATCCTGAGGGTTTGAAACCCCGGATTTGTACATCATAATGCTGTATTGTGGTGACTTGCATGCCAGGTATGAGCGTTGGGTAGAGCACCGTTGGGGATTGTGACTTGGTCCGTCCCGGTTGTAAATTTTACTGCGTGATTGACTGAAACCTACTTGATGCTATCATGATTTGGGCTAATTGCCATGTTTTGGGCTTCGTGCCGATTATTTGGATCCTTTAGGGATTATTATCATTGTTTGTATGATGCTTAGCATGTTTTCATGATATCAGTCCTGAGTTAAACACTGTCTCGAAATGATTAGTAAATTTCTAAAGTCTTAAACACGTAAGCTATAATTCCTAATAATTGGAACTGAAAATGATAAATTGACTGTGCCCGTGTGGCTTTAATGCATATAACTGGACTGATTGTGGATCGGGCTGCACGCCGCAGCGAGTGCTACGATGATAGTGCGCTTGGGCTGTAGGAGCCCCTCCGAAGTCTGAACCCCAACAGTGAGCGCGAGTACCCAAATGGATCGGGCTGTACGCCGCAGCGGTCATGTATATTGCATTGCATTCACGCATTGATTCCTGTTTGTACTACGTGGCATGACATTTAGCACTCTCATATCATTGACATCCATGCTATTTCTTGCACTGTGTACCAGATACCTTGGTCTTATTTGTAAATAGAGTGTTGTGCCCGAGGGGCTGACTTGTGTGCGGATTTGCACTACCTGATATCGCATTCATATGCTTAATTTTTGAAAAAGAATATTTTCAAAGAGATTTTAAACTGAGCTAGATGTTTCTAAAGGATTTTCATGGTTTTACTATTTTGTTCAAAAGGTTGTACTGTACTGTATAGCATGATGGAGTATTTTTATGTGATTTCTTACCGCTCAGTTATTATTTATTCTTATTACCACTTAGTTGGAAGTACTCACTTTACTCCCTGCACCACGTGTGCTGATGCAGGTGTCCCGGGAGCATAGTTGAGCCATTTGCTGCTTCAGAGCTTCTCAGGAATTGTCGAGGTAGCTGCCGGACGTTCGCAGGACTCGACTCCTCCCGTATTCCTTTATCTTTTTTTCCGCATTTTAGAACATCAGTATTACTGAGGATGTATTATTTTATTATCTTAGAGGCTCTAGACTCATGACCCCAGGTCGTTGGGAGATGTTGGCTATGTCAGTGATTCATACTATATCTATCTAGATTATTGGTTAATAGACTTGTTAAACGGTAATTTAATGCTATAAATTGGAAATGGGTGGTGTGATTGAGTTGTGAGTGTTAATTGGTCGGGCTTGCCTAGTAATTGTGTTGGGTTCCATCACGACCGGGATTGGGGTCGTGACAAGGCAAGATACTTATCTCAACTAGGCCAACTCAACCTTCAGAAATAGCTTTTCCCCTAAAATTCGCCTCAAGACGGCTCTAATCTAACCAAAAGTGATTTAATATCATCAAACATTGCAAGGGAAAATAATTACAATATATAAAAATTTGATCTTCTCAAAATATCAACTAAAGTCAACCCAGGTCCGCCGGTCAAAACTCGAGTCTAAGGAAAGATTTCGACTATTCATAACCCTACATGACCAATAATTTTGATGTTAAATATAAAAATATAGTTGAAAATTTATTAGAATCAGATACCTAATGTTTGTAGATAAAAATCCCCTCTACAAATCGCCTCCTACCGAGTTTAGTGTTCTAAGATGTGAGAAATGAGGCTAAATCCCAATCTTTCTATCTTTTGTTCAGTTGCAAATGTCGCAATTGTGACACTAGGTTTGCAATTGCAAACCCTCACAATTTCAAAGAACTTCTCGCAATTTCAGCGCTGCCAGACCAAGGGAAGCATCCCAAATATGACAGAAGGTTCACAAATGCAAACCCTGTTCCTAGAGAAAATGCAAAACTAACCCATCCTAAGTCATCTTCGCAATTGCGACCCAGGTATTGGGTTGCAGTTGCGATACCTGAGACCCCCCAGCTAAGGTTGCAATTTCAATCTGATGTTCACAATTATGGCACTAGAGGTATCAATACAGCAGCAGTTCAGATATTGTTCAAAACCATTCCGTGATGCATCCGAAACTCATCTGAGACTTCGGGGATCCAAACCTAACATTCACTCAAGTGTAAAAACATTATACGAACTCCCTCGCCTGATAAAAATATGAAAGTAACATCTATAACTACGAACCGCAAACCAAAACACATGAATTTCAAAGTAAAGTTCAAGAACTTCTAGAATTGCAACAAAGCGTCCGAATACTATCAAATCAACTCCAAATAATACTAAATTTGGCAGACAAGTTCTGAATAGTATAACAGAACTATCCCAAGTTAACCTACGGTCAAGCTTCTAAACCTCAAATTGCCAATTTTCAGTAAGGCAACACAAATTAACCTACGGACTTCCGAATTCTATCTTGGTCATACACCCAAGTCCAAAATCACGATATGAAGCTACCATAACCATCAAAATACAGTTCCGGGATCGTTTTCACAAAATTCAAAGTTTGGTCAATATTTCTAACTTAAGTTTCTAAGCCAAGAACCAAGAGGTCTAGCTCAACCTAAAACCTTCTCGGAATGAAAAGAATCAACCCTGTAAGTCATAAAACCAAAATTACCCATATGTGAAGCATCAAAAGGCAAAACGGGGCACAAATTCATAAAACGACTAGTCGGATCGTTACAACATCCTTCGACAGTCATTTTATATATATGTTGGACTTTGGCATCTACTCAAATATAAAATTACTAGTCTAACATCAAATGAGCACTGCTCTAAATGTATAAAGAATTTGGCTATGATTTAAATATGAAATTTTTGGCTCTTAAATTTTAGCTTCAAATACTTCAGATTGTTCATTAATTGGAGTTCTGGATAAAATATTATGACTTTATACTTAAAAGTGGCAGTAAAATAGATAGGCTTGTGCTATAATGCGCTAAGTCATAAGGGTTAACTAAAGAATAAGCGAGGGTAAAACAAATGTCTGCACTATAGCATGCTAAGGCGCCCCCACCCTATTTGACCTTCCCTAACTAGATCAACCTACATATATGCCCCAAACATATATTCCCAAACAAGATCATGTAGTGGGGCATAATGTTAACGGAGATTTTTCACCTCCAGCCTCTTCTTAATTATCAAGATGAGTTGCAAATAATTGATTTATGTTAAACTATATTTTTGACATGAATCTTAAATTTTTCTTTTTTGTTATGGTAGCAATGCAAGAGGTCAGAAATTGGGTTCTTACTGATGATGAAAAGAGCTTTTATCTTATGTGAAATTTATGAAAACCAGGCATTTCTCTCAAGAACTTCAAGGAATAGATTATAAAGATTTTACTTAAAAAAGTCAGTTCTATCACTTAATCTTCATATATAGGAAGTATAAACCTATAAATAGATGTTCAATGTAGTTTATCTGAAATTTTACATAAAATTTAAATAAATCCTAAATATGGATCTTGAAAATGTATTTTTAGAAGAAGAAGAACAGGATGATGATGAATAGTGAAATATGAGTAGAGGTTTGAATCATGATCCAAATCCACATGAACGGCATCCGGTACACAACCCCACCCAAGAAAACCAAATCTATATAAGAATACTCATTTATATACCTCTTATATTTTTTAAAATACAATCATTTCAAATTATTAAAACTAATACATAAGTATATGTAATGACCCAACATGTTATTTTGAGTATTTGCATTTTGTTAAGTTGTTTTAAGTCTTAATTAGCTTCATAAGATGTATTATAACTTGCATGAATCGTTGGCTTTTGTTTTCAGGTGATGCGGGATTAATTTGGATGAATGATTCTCAACTAGGAAGCTATAAGTTGGAAGAGTTGACCAAGTTTGACTTTGGTATATTTGACCTTAGATCAGAGTTTTGATAGTTTTGTTAGGTCTGAATGGTGATTTTAGACCCGCGTATGCCTGAATTTTTATTTGGATGTCCCTATAAGGTTTTGGCACTATTTGACAAAGTTGGAAATCTAAAGGTTTGAAAAGTTCATAGGTATGGCTGAGAGTTGAATTCTATGTTATCATGTTCGGATTATTGTTCTGGGAGTTGGGCATGGTTTATTATGTTATTCAAAACTTGTGTGCAAAATTTAAGGTCATTCCGAGGTGATTTGGTATGGTTCGACATGAGTTTTAGAAGTTGGAAGTTCAAAAATTTATTAAGTTTGATTTGATGTGTGATTTGAGATCTTGAGTAGGCCCGTGTTATATTTTACAACTTGTTGGTATGTTTTGACAGGGTTCTTAGAGGCTCGGATGAGTTGCGGACGTGTTTCAAACCATTTCTCCTTCACGTATGGTTGCTGGTCTTAGTTGGTTCTGGTGTTGTGCACATGGAGTTGGAATTGCGCAGGTGTGATGGTCGTAGAAAGAGATTTTGTGGATGCATCTGCGAAGAGAATGGAGTTAGGCTATCTACACCGATGAGGGATCTTGTGCACAGTTGCAGAGCCACAGAAGCAACAATAGTGGCACAGAAGCGCATGTTGGGTGAGGTCATGTATGTCCATAGATGTAGAATTCTGGGAAGGTGCGATAAGCACGGCTGCGGATATGGAGCGCACCTATAGTGTTGCAGATGTGCGTTTGGCGCGCAGGAGCAGAAAGGCCGGATTTGAGTGGTCTTTACATTTGTGATGTTGTCTCCGCAGATGCAGTATCGCAGAAGCAACCGTTGTTCCACAAAAGCGGCAATCTCTGGGAAAAAGCTTATAATTCGAGGGTTCACTCATTTTATTCACAACCTGAGATTTAGAGCTTGGTTTTGGGCAATTTTGGAGCGGATTTTCACCACATGGATTGAGGTAAGTATTTTTTTCTTCGATTTGATTATATTTCTTAATTCCATCTTTGATTTTAGCATTTGATTAATGATTTTGAAAGAGCAATTGGGGCATTTTTCTCTAAAAAATTTTAAATTGATTAATTGAGGTTTAAACATCGATTCAGAGTCAGATTTAAATGAAATTAGTATGGTTGGTATCGTAATTGAATGGGTTATTAAAATTTGTAAGTTTTATCAGGTTCTGCAGTGTGGGCCGAGTTTGTCTTTTTGGTTGACTTTGAGCTTTTGATTAAAGTTTTAACCTTTTTATGGGAGCGCTCCATATCGGCTGTGCATTAACAACTTGCGATTTCCATGGATGAAATCTGAGATGTATTTTTAGTGTTTTGGTGATGGCCTAGTCTAGAGGATTTGAAGCCAAGTTTGTACCGCAGCTTAGGCTCAGTAGTTTTCTTGGGATGTAGAGAGGACTATAGGGTGCTTGATTTCTTTCCTGATATGTTGTACAACCTCGGGTTATGAGCTTGTTGAGGGATCTTTCATGTTCTTCATTTATGGGATGAAATAGATTCTTATGTTTTATTGACGAGCTTAGACTCGGGAGGATTTAGTGCATGCATAGTGGTTGTGACTATGGTATGGCATATGAGATTCCAGTTTGGGCTAAGAAGGTGGGTTACCTCATGCGGGGGTGGGGTATATGGATATGTAATACTTATGATGTTTGTATGGAGTGGGTTATGTGTGTTGCAATTTGAGTTTGGATCGCTTGAGGAAGTTGACTTGACTGTCTCGAGGATGAATGTGAGGTTAGATAACTATTTTGGGGTATCTCATGATTTGTGTTACATGAGCTTATGAAGGATCTAGTTGAATTACAGTGCAGGATCATGACAGATATGAAGTAAAGGTATTGTGGGTTATCGAATGCTTTGTTCTATGGCTTTGAGCCAAGTGGGGGAGGCTGGTATCGGCAATTAGATTGCATAGTTTTGTGTTAGGTTAGTTTAAGTCTGAGGCATATTTACGGATCAGTTATGTCTTGTAGAGGTCGGTTTTGAGGATGACTCGAGCAAGGAAATTTCAGGATGCATGATGTATTATACTTTGTTTTTGGACATATTGTAAATCCTTGAATGATTTGGTTACTAATTGTGGTGAATGTAATGTGCTAAGAAAATGGACTTTCTCGGTTACTTAGAGAAGTGAGTTACTTCTTTGGATGTCGATGTGCTTAAGGAACATTGTGGTTTAGCTCTTTTAAGAGGTGCAATTGAGATTTGAGAAGAGTGGATGACTTTCGTGAAGATTCTAATGGGTTCAAGATTCATATGTAGTATTTGTGAAATTTTCGGATTTGTATATGAGTAAGATCTAAGATTTGCATTGGATGGTGCCAGGACTTGCAGTATTTCTATATCACTATTGATTCTACATTTCAGCATTTGAGAGGTTAAGGAAATAGCTTTAGATTCACATAAGGTCTTTTTAGTATAGGTATCTCGGTTGTAGTATTTTTGGGCACCTAAGTGGGCATAAAATGGCTCATGGTTTTTAGGACTATGTGGTGTCATGCTAGAATCTCTGATGATCAGGTTTGGGGAAGGATCGTAGTGTGCTTGCACGAAAAAGTGCAACTTGAAGGCAACTCATATGGAACTCAAAGAAATATGTCAGTTTGGTAGTAGGTTGAATCAACATGGTAATAGAAATGACCAGTTCTTTTGGTTCTTATAATCTGGTGAGGCTTTACCAATGTTTTGTGGCAATTTTCTTGAGTTTTGGTGACTTACGTGAGTTAGAGGAATTCAGTGTTGATGGCTTGGTTATGTGCAAATGGATTTTAAAGGGTTATCGATGATTTCTACCACGACTTGAGATGGATATTTTCTACAGGCATGGGGAGTTTGTTGCGTCTTGTGATTTTCACTTGGATGGGGGTTGCGTGGAATGTTTTAAGACTGATGGAGTAAGTATCCTGCTTGTGACTCAGGGTGGATAAAGGGGTTCTCATGTTTTCATATGTTGGCATGATAGATGCGGTACTACTTGTGGAATTGAGACTTGTATGTGCAAGTTGCGGTTCAATTTCGAAGGGAAGGCATGAGTTCTAGGCAGTCACACAGTTTTAGATGTTTAGAAGAATGGTTGGTACTAGTTGATATCACTCGAGAAGAGTGCGCATTTTGTAAGGCGCATTGTGTTTTATCTTACAGATGCTTCTTTGGTATTGCGATACTCGCCTGGTTGATCGACTCCTAAATTTAAATTTTTTGCTATGTAGCATAGAGGAATTATGGAAGTATTTCTCGTAGAATGATTGTGTAATGACCCGACCGATCATTTTGAGCATTTGCATTTCGCTTGATAGTTTTGGGGCCCAAGTAGCTCCGTATGATGTATTAGGAATTGTGTGCAAAATTTGAATTTATTTCCAGTTGATTTGATATGTTTCGGCGTGAGTTTTTGGAAGTCGAAAGTTCGAAAGTTCACTAAGTTTGATTTAAGGTGTGTTTCAACGTTTCGATATTGTCATTTCTATTTTGAGGCCTCGAGCAGGGCCGTGTTATGTTATGGAACTTGTTGATATGTTCGTACGCGGTTCCGAGATGCTCGATCGGGTGAGTTTCGGATAGGTTTGGTTGTGTTGCATTTGTTTTTCTTATGTTTTGACGTTGTTTCTTCAAGTATAAATGGTACCACATTGAACAAATGAGCTCCGATATCTGTTTTGATTGAAGAATTAGATCTGTATCGTTATTACGGAGTCATCAAAAAAAGAATCGTTGAATTTGGACATCTTATGAGGATTTTATGATCATTTTACAAAGAATTGGGTTGCCAGATTTTTCAGGTTAATCACAAAATTGCCACTAATTGCGTAGTTAAAAATCTGCACTATTTCCAAATATTGAAACCAACATATCTCCTTCAATATAGGGTCAAATGGAGTGATTCAAGAGCCTAACTTGACTAGAATCTTACAAGGAATCCATTGGAGGCATCAAAAGTGAGTTTTATAATCATTTGACATAAGAAACGAGGCAGAACAATATTAAATCAAGGATTTTGGTTTATTTAATATATTTTGAGTTGGAGAGCTCGGATTTGGACGATTTTGGAGGAAATTTCACCACATATTGGGTTTTGATCCATTCGGAGGTTGCTATGCATGAGATGGCATTCTTGGAGCAACGCTGGGCTTGTTCGGCATTTGGAATTGGCTTGTTTGAGATTATTTATCGTGAAAATGCTGATAACAATTAGTTTGATTATGGGGTTCTAAAAATACATGATCTATTTTTATGCTAGTTATTAAGCACTGGATGCTAAGTAAAAGGTTAGAAATCAATAATATAGCTTAGAGGCGATATGATAATCGAACAAAATAGTTGGAGATCGGGGCCTCGAGTTGTCGTTTATTAGGCCTCGGGGTCGAAATGGGTGACCGAATTAGAGAGATCGAGGGAGGACTAACACTTTATAAGAGCTACAGTGATGACTCCTTATGATCAATGATATGCAATAAATGAAGAACAATTACTAGAACATAATGAATATCAGCAATAAATGAAGTAATAAAATCAAGAGAATGTTTTTGAGAGCAAAAAGAATGTTCTTGTGTATTTAGTATTAAGCATCAGATGTTTACAAAATGACAAGGATCCCTTTAATATATGATGGGGGAAATCCCAATATAGTACAAAAGCATTAATTACAAAAATATGGGGCTGGTACAACCATTTAATGTCTTGATTCATTTTTAGACTAGACCACTAGGCTTTGTCAGCCCTATTTATGCGCCTCGGGAACTCCCCACTTTTCCATCATAACTGCTGGTTTGTAGTGCCTCGAGGTTGGGCGTCGATAGTCCTTCAGAGGTTAGCCTCGACTGTAGCCTTGAGTTTTTGAGATATGCTTACAAGCCATCATAACGACGGAAGATTGGACCCTCCGATTTTTTACCATATACAGATAGTCCCCGCGTTTCTTAGAGTGGTTTTCTCGGCCTGATAAAAGCTTTTGCTCTTTGGCGGGCTATGGCTTTCTCTTCATCATTTTTCTACTTCTTCTGCATCACTTTCCTCTTCTTCATCTTCTCCCTAGAAGTTGCCATTTTGGAAGATTGAGATGAGGCCCCCGAGGGGATGGTGCTCGAAGACACTGCTATCGAAGATGCACCTCCGAGAATAGACTATGCTTTAGGCTTTTATTATATATGTACCTTTTTGCTTCTTTGTTTTTGTGTAAGGATCCCTCGTGGTCTTTTATAATCATATGTAAGGAACCTCCATGGGCTTTTGTAATACTGTGCTTATGAATATAAAGATGTCTCTTCGATCTGTTTTTGATTTATGCTATATTTCTTCGTATCTTCGTTTGTGAGGAATCCGCATGCATGACTCTGCCGATTGGTTTGATTGTCGAGCCTAAGTATTTCTCTGGCTATTGACTGATTAACCCTATTCCTTGTGGAATCTTTGGCTGTCCCTTAGATCGAGCTCGGGTTGGATCGATAAACTCAGATCATCGGGAACCCCGACTTCGAGTTGAATAAGAGTAAGGCTTCAAACTTTCAGAACAAAACTTAGCTCATCAAACCCCGTGATACCTCTCGAGGGGGAGTTTGCTCGGGTGTCTGAGAATAGAGATAGCTTGACCCGACGATGAAAGATAGCCCTAAGGCTTTATTCGTAGCTTGAGCGGGAGTTGACTCGAGCTTAGGTAGTTCGAGGTAGGGTAGACGATCCGTACTTGCAATAGCTGAAATTCTCGAAGTAGGGTGCCACCTTGAGGTTAAGCTTATGTATGTGTAAGGCCCCGTGAAATCCCTACTCGAAAACTCGGATCCCATGGTGTCAAGTTAGGATCGTATGTTAGAAATTAGTAAATACGCCGCGGCGTAGACCTTTTTGGATTGAATAATGCATTAAAAAGTCAAGAATAAGTGTCCAGAATAAATGCAAGAAATGCGGTCCAGAATGCGGTCGCATAATTGAAATACGGACCGCATATCTGCCGCAGAGTGAGGCAGAATGTTGGATAAAATTGAAGTCAGAAATGCGGTCGAAATGCGGTCGCATAATTGAAATGCGGAACGCATATCTGCCACAGAGTGAGGCAGAATGTTGGATAAAAATCAAAGTTAGAAATACAGTCGAAATGCGGTCGCATAATCGAAATGCGGACCGCATATCTGCCGCAGAGTGAGGCAGAATGTTTAGTTTTTGGGGAGCATTCTGCGGTCCATTATGCGGACCACATGTTCATTCTGCATAGTTGACTCGGGGCTCCAATTTTCTAATTTTTAACCCGACTTCCATATCGATATAACCGGTGTTCTAGCTCATTTTGAACATTCATTTGAGCAATTCTAGAGAGAGGACGAGGTTTCTTAGAGTGGGAAAGTCTCCCATCAAATTATTTCATAAGATTGGGCTAAATCATTCAAGAAAATCAAGTGAAGGCTTCTGAATCTTCATCCCAAGAGGTAAGGCTCCATCACCTCAGCTCATATTTGTATACTTAGCCATATGAGGTCATTAGGGAAGTAATTCATGGGTATGAGAATGAATCTCTTGCATGCATGTCACCATAGAGTATTGGAAAGTAGTAAAATTAAAAAGGAGGCAATTGGGGGTATAAAATGATAGAAATTCCTCATAAAAAGGGGCTAAGATCACAATGCCCCTCTAGTGTTTGATGATATGCTCGAACCAAGCTAGAACTTCAGTTTCGTCTCTAATTCTCAATTTTAATCTGAAATTTCTTGCTCAGTAGATTGAAGCACTAAGAGTTCCGGAAATTTGTAAAAGAGTAAGGGACAACTCTATTGAGGTATGTATGGCTACAACTCCCTTTTATTAGAAATCGAGCTCCGTTGGTGCTTACGGACGTGTGCTAAGAGTCAAATTGGCTAGTGTATTGATTGTTATTATGAAATTATTTGATTCACATATATCTATACATATTCGTGAAGGATGTGCCTCAATGTGAATAACGTGCCAATCTTGATAATTA
>MU673597.1:14381-55174 GCA_026770625.1 Nicotiana glauca | reverse complement strand
ACCATGCCGCACACATGGTGGAAATGTACTGATATTGAATCCCGTATAAGGGAAATGAAATATTGATTGAAAGCAATGCCTCCAATGAGGAGACCTATCCGGTCGGGTCGTGACCGGACTCCGCTCGAGATGGCGGTGGTGATGAGAACAGTAGTGAACATGTGACAAGATTGCCCTAATCGGTGTTGTGGAAATTGTATGAAGAATTATATGAATTGTTTCTTTGATTTGCCCATATTAATTGCTTGTATCTATTTGATAGTTCTTTCTAGTAAAATGGTGTTTAGTTATACATACCAGTACAATTCAAATGTACTGACGCCCCTTTTGCCGGGGCGCTACATTCGTGTTATGATTGTAGGTGGCTCCATAGCAGACAGTGCCGACCGTATGTAGCGGAGTGTTCATCTACTCGAAGTCTCGGTGAGCCCCTTATTCTTCCATGGGGCTGCATGGTGTATCTTTTGTTATTACAACTTTTCACTTTTGAGGTATAGTCGGGGCCTTGTTGCCGGCATAGTCATGCTTATCTGTTATATCCTTAGAGGATCCAAAGACACTAGTGTGGGTTATTTATGGGTTTTGGGGAGTCCCCTATATGTATATGTTGTAATCCTAAAACTTGTGATCTCCTTAAGCCGTAACTCTAGTAGAATCCATGAAGTTAGCTTATGAACGACAAATTTTTATGAGATAAAATGAACCAATAATGTGGTATACACCGTGTATTATCGTTCAAATTAACCAAAGGTATGAGTTCTGCATTCATATTGAGTTGGGGTAGAAAGCGTTCTGTAAGGCTTGCTCAGTCGGGTTCACGTGATTGAGCTCCGGTCGTGCCTCCCGAGGTTGGGGCGTGACAGTATGAGCGGATCATTTTAGAGCTTAATTTCTTTTTAGGAGAGGTCCTCGAGATCGGGTACCATCTCGAGACTTAGGATGAATTCAATGGCTTCATGGAGCCTATCTTCTTCTTGGCGGAGGTCCTCGAGATCGGGTACCGTCTAGGTACTTGTAATGATGCCAATGGCTTTCTGGATCCTATCTTCTTTTGGTGTAGGTCCTCGAGATCGAGTACCATCTCAGTACTTGTAATGATATTAATGGATTTTTGGAGCCTATCTTCTTTTGGTGGAGGTCTTCGAGATCGGGTACCATCTCAGAACTTGTATTGATATTAATGGCTTCCTGGAGCCTATCTTCTTTTGGTGGAGGTCCTCAAGATTGGGTACCATCTCAGGACTTGTAATGATATTAATGGCTCTTTTTTGGTGGAGGTCCTCGAGATCGGGTACCATCTCAGGACTTGTAATGACATTAATGGATTTTTAGAGCCTATCTTCTTTTTGGCAGAGGTCCTCGAGATCGGGTACCATCTCGAGGCTTGCCGATGTGGAGGTTTTTATCCCCAAAGAATTGTATGCCGGTGTTGATTCCATGACATGATTATAAGATAATCGAAGCGATCGTGTCGTTTAAGTTGTCACGACCCAAACCCCGCACCGGTCGTGGTGGCGCCTCTCGTGAAGATAAGGCCAGCCAACTAACCCAACTCGTCTCTTTCATAAATAGTTAAGCATAAATGAACAACAAAAAGATGACTTAATAATATTAATTAACGAAATTACAATCCAACACAGCCCTAATCGGGGTGTCACAAATCACGAGCATCTATCAGAGAGTAAATCCACTACAAGGTCTATTATATACAAAACCGGAATAACGAACAAAGAGAGATAAAAATGGTGCTGCGAACGCTGGCAGTCACCTCTTTAACTCATATAACTCTGCCTCTGATCGGCCCAAACCCACTATCGGGTGAATAGATACATGCATCTGCATACGAGGTACAGGGAGTAAAGTGAGTGCTCCAACTCAGTGAGTAATAAAGGTAAATAACAACTGAGCAGTAAGAAATCATATAAAGCAACCAACATGCTGTATAGAAGCAAGGTACAATCTTTTGAGAAAATAGTGAAGTTGTGAAATCTTTGGAAATATCTTGGCTTAGTTTAAATCTCTTTTGAAAATGATATTTTCAACAGTTACCAAAACGATTTCAAATAGTTAGTGCTGATAAGCACATAAAAATATGCCCGCGGGCACAAATACCACAGTATAAGAGGTAAAAAGGGCAAATAAATATGCAAGATGAGCACATAAAAGTTCGTCCCTCGGGCAATATCTCAAAACAGTACCAGCCCCTCGGGCTCACTCTCAGAAACACTCTCAACCCCTCGGGCTCTCTCTCTCAGAACAGTATTATATAGTAACCGCTGCGGTGTGCAGCCTGATACACATGTCACTGCGGCGTGAAGCCGATCCATATATCGTCGACGGCGCTCACTGGAGGTGTTCAGACTCCGGGAGGGTCCCCTTACGGCCCAAGCGCAATATCCAGCCACCTCGTAGCATATAAAACAAGGCCTGAAAGCTTTCTCACATCACACTCAAGGCCTGAAAGCCTCCTCACACTGAAAGCCTCCTCACAATACACTCGAGGCCTGAAAGCCTCCTCACAATACACTCAAGGTCTCAAAGCCTCTTCATATCACTCAACATATCCTCATATATGGCTCTCGGCCTCACTCAGTCCAGAAAATATCATAAGCCCCTCGGGCATCAATAAAATAGTAGTGCTCAGCCCAAACAACAGTGGAAATATCATTTAAGTCTAAAAGTTCAATTAAAACGGCTGAGTTGTAAAACTGTATAATCAACAGGACTGAGTTCAAGTAGTATGTCAAATAGTGAGGAAACAATGATAAAATCCCCGAAGGGTTCAAATAATTGGCACGACGCCCAACTTTGGCAATCAGCCCAAATTATGATAATATCAAATAAGTTTCAGTCAAATACATGGAAAATCCATCAATCAGGACAGACCAGTCACAATCCCCAACGGTGCTCTACCCCACGCTCGCTATCCGGCGTACAAGTCACCTCAATATAGCATTACAGTGTGCAAATACGGGGTTTCAAACCCTCAGGATATCATTTACAATCATTACTCACCTCGATCCAGTCCAAACTCTAGCCCGCAATGCCTCGCCCGCACGAATCGACCTCCGGATGCTCCAAATCTAGCGACAATTAGTACAAAATCATTAAAATATGCTAAGGGGCGAAGCCCACTCGAAAATATCCAATTTAACATCAAAATCACGAAATTGCTCAAACCCGGCCCTCGAGCCCACGCTTCGAAATTTAGCGAAACTCACAAAATTCGACAACCCATTCAACCACGAGTTTAACCATACAAAAATTACTAAATTCCAACAATAGTTCGGCCTCCAAATCTTCTAATCTTATTTTCAAATCCCTAGGCCTAAATCTCCAATTTACACCTCAAAAACATGCAATCTAGTCGGATTATTCGATGATAATTCAATATTTTGGAGTAGAAATGATCACAAGTGACTTACCTCAAGATTTTTCATGATTTCTTGCTCAAAAATCGCCCTAAACCGTGTTCTTTCACCAAAAAGCGTCAAAATGAGCTAAAAAAATAGAAACAACATTAAAACCCCGATTCTGGTTGCTAAAGATCAATTCCCGTCGCTAAAAGTGGTCTAATTTGGTCGCTAAAGGTGCACACCAGAGTTGTTGCACCAGCAGTCTTTAATATCACTAAAAAGGCTCTAACTCCACCATACAAACTCGAAATTCGATGGTTCTTGTTCCTATGAGTCAAAAATAATGATACGAACATAGTCCTTCAATCGAAACTCAATTCGGAGCTCGTTTGGTCAGTGCAATATCCATTTCGCTCGTTAAATAATTAACCCATGTTTCGCGTCAAAAACCCAATCGCAACTTGATGAAATTAAACCAAATTTTCCAGATCACTCCTATAATTCATTGTCAAAATTCCGAAAGTCTCGAAATCAAATTTCAATCTCTAGAACTAAAAATCTACCTTTGGATCATTACATGCTTATGCTCAAACCGGCAAAATCTTCCAAAAACTCCTCCAAAACTTATCCGAGCCTCATGGGACCCCGACCAAACATGCCAACACACCCCATAACATCACTCAACATTGTTCCAACCTTCGGAATACTCAAAACAACATCAAAACATCGAATCACATTGGATTCAAGCTTAAGAAATTCCAAAACTTCCATATTACTCATTCGATCAAAAACCTAACAAAAATACGTCCGAATGACATGAAATTTGCACACATATCCCAAATCACATAACGAAGCTACAACAACTCTCGGAATTCCATTTCGACCCTTGGATCAAAATCTCACCTATCAACCGGAAATTGCCAAAATACTAACTTCGCCAGTTCAAGCCTAATTCTACATCGTACCTCCAAAACCACTTCCGATCACGCTCCTAAGTCACAAATTACCTCCCGAAGCTAACCGAACCATCGGAACTCACATCTGAACCCTCTAACACATAAGTCAACATCCGATCGACTTTTCCAACTTAAGCCTTTTTAAAAGAGACTAAGTGTTTCATTTCTTATCAAAACCAATCCAAACCAACTCGATCACATAAGATATGGATAATGAAGCATAAAAAGCTAAAAATGGGAAACACAGAGGGGTAACTCATGAGATGACGGGTCGGGTCGTCACATCCTCCCCAACTTAAACAAACGTTCGTCCTCGAACGTGCCCAGAGTTGTTCCAAAAGCCAAATAATCACTGAATAACCTTACCATGCATAAACTCAGGGGTGATCCTACATCACCGTATCTCATATAGGTTCGACAATTCATTGTAACTGAAATTGCACAACACAATCTAGCCCATAACCTTAGAACCACATTTCCATTTCCGAAATCATACACTGGGTCAGAACCTCACATCTATATTCAGAATAAGCCCGAACCAGCTGTAATTACTCATACCTGCAACCTCAGGTGCAATTATATGATATACCACATAACTCAAACACTCGAAACGATAACTTCTATTCACAGCAGCTGCACACAACACCCGAATACCGGTAGGAAACCTCTTATCAACTTTAGTCTTATTCCAATACTTCTATATACTGCTAATGATATATGAAACATGAAATAAACCATAACCATCTCTCAGGTCAACCATTCATGAAGTCACTTCCCTTTTTGGCTAATACCATAGCAGATTCCCGAACCGAACCTCGATATTATCCTTCCAACAAGCTGAAATCAAATCTGTTCGTATTAATTAGTGACCCCAACGAAAGAGCTGTACCTCAAGCTCATCAGTACCATCACATCACAAGGCTGAGACCCTATCTCACATCATTGGAATAGAACACATGAATCTACCCCGAAAGGTCATATCTCCATGTAGCCTCTCTACAAATGCGCGATCCTATCCAAACACTGTTACACCTGAAACACCTCAAGTCACTATGCTCAAATCGACAGCCATACACCATTTGATGTTTGGAACCCAAGCAAATCATTACGCCCATAGTGAAACAAATAACATATGGCACGCAAGCCTGATAGAACATAATCGGTACGTCAATCACCGAGCAACTCTCAATTACTCTCCCGGCTCTACTTCCACTATGAAACCCCAATGGAACTGCACTATATGTGCCCATAACTAACAAATCATAATGTCTCGCAACACAAAAGCAACTCATAGATCTCCCCAGATCACTAACAAGCTCATTAACGATCGAATCAACCTATCCCTCAACAATAAAATTTCGAGGCCAACCAAGCCGACTCAAGCTAGAACACGCATCCATATTGACCTACCGATGAACCAATTATCAAGGAAGCCTGAAGCTGCTCCTTCCACTACTACAACTCCTACTGGGGCCATACGATATGGTGCCCGACACCAAATCGATACCAAAATCCACAACCTCATCCGGCGACATGCCCGACCATAAGAAATACATACGAAAAGTCCCTCAACTCTAAAACTGAATCAATAGTAGAAACCTCTGCACTAACATCCATGACGAAGGCCCAATTAAAAAAAAAGCAACCCTTCCCAGCTGTCTGCTAGTATTTGAAATATAAACTAACCTACTAGAGCATAATTCGGCGTACCTCGCCACTCAACCCGTGGCGTTTCTGGCACAGCCCATAGCGCAATGGTCTAGAATAACCCCAATACGGAGACAACCAGTCTAAACCCTAACATCACATCTGAATCTAACATACTACATCATAGCCTGAATATGGGAACTTCCATCTCCACGTACACCCAGCACATGAATCATCGTATCTGATCCCAATTTTGCCGTCCGACCACATGCCACACCTTTAATACCCAGTCATCCCACAATAGATAGTCTAAGATTTCCCTGTGCCACCAAGCAACCCAAATATCACCAGTCGACCCCACAAGAAAATGCCACAATACTACCAAAGTATCATCAGTTTAATCATATCACCCTTTTTCTGAAACATATACTCGCGTCAAATCACTTCCAATTAGCAGTACCACTTCCTTGATTACCTGAGGCTACCCGTTGCCTAAGAGTTTTATGAACTTCTTTTTAGAACTGAACTGTAACTCATCTAGCCAAGACTTCCACTGATCTTATTTAGAAGAGAGATCATTACACATCCCATGCTCCGCATGCCCATAGAAAATATACATCTCTAAACCATGGTAAAACCTAACAAGAACTTTCTCCCAGTTCCATTTGCACAAGCTAAACTGCCAGGACTGAATCCTTCTAACTAGACCAAGCTAAGCAAGCTATCAGAACTCAAGAGCTTTACTACAAAATACCTGTACGAACTCATTACCTCTAACACATACAAGGAATTAATCATATCCTTTCCATACCAATTCGGTCTACTACCAAGCTACTTTATCCATCTAGATTTCCTTCTGATTCATTTTCAACTTGATATCCCCTCTTGTCGTAGTACAACAATCTCTCAACCCAGGCTTACTACCCAAGACCCAACACAAGACCACACTGTCTAAAACCCATAAGCCGTTGAATACTCTCTCAATATCCCCAGAAATACCACATTCCAGAATACTTTACTCTGAAGAACTCCCTGCGAATCTGAATTCGTTACCTTTACCTTCCAGATACCGATGCATAGGATCCCAAAATTAACATAAAAATACCACAAGTCTTGACCTTTTTTTTTCAATAAAAATACAGTCTCTAACCACATACACAACCTTAAGATACCCGATTGTTTCCTGTAGAATCTTGAACACATTAGAACCATTCTCGAAAGTCATTCACTCTTATTCAAACTGCAAATTACTTGACCTAACGAACAAAACCACCCGTGCCTCATTGGCTCTTCGATACCGCAAAAATGAAATCATCATCCCAATACAACCAAGAAACTTCCTGCTCTATGCGCCGAGCATCCTTTACCCACAATACTCTAGACATCCCGTGATTCTCATACATTATAAAGCATAATATAACCTTTGTCAAACTATCCTTTACTCTAGCCATAGCTATTTCACTTACACACCCCCAAACTGGAACTAACGTAGCACCCAATCGTGCAATCAACTGCTCACAGTCGACTCCCCCACTTGGCTCGAAGCCATAGATCAATATATGCTCAATAACTCATAACACTTTTACTCTATTGATGCCACAATGCCGTAGTGAGATTAAACTCAAATCATTTATAAGTTTGTGAAAACACAGATCATCTAGTACTGTAAATCTTTTGCAAATCTCGTATTCATCCCCGCAACAGTTAAGAACACTCTTTAAAGCGACCCAAAATTTCAAATTTCAGCACGTAACCTTCAATTACACATGAGATCTTCTAACATACACATAAGGATCACACCACTTCAGCACACTCCGTGGGAGATAACCCACATATTTCGCCTCAATGTAACATTTCCGTATACCTTCCACCGCACTTAGTCTTCCTGAGTCAGAACTCATACCGCAACATAAAATTCATTTCACCCACGACCGAAAAAAATGAAAAGATCCTTCACACGCCCATAACTCGGAGCTATATATCCAATCACAATGGAAATCATAAACTTAATAGTTCATCTATCATCCCGTAGACCTTCCTCGTCACTTCCAAGTTACATAGATACATCCCGCAATACTAACATACTCATCACATGGCTATTCAACCGTCACTTCCACTAATAGGGACACTGCAGAGAATATAAGTTCAAAACAATTGCTCACACAATCAGCACCTCGGTGCTCAAGCCATAGACAAAGATCCGGCCTCAAGTCCTCCAGACTGTCCCAACATCAAACTCACAGAGATCACATCTCGCCCCTTGATAAGGGAATCACAAGCCATCAAGGCATATCTGATATGGAGCGCTCATCTGCGCATACAAACGCATGGAAGGAATTTCAAGAGTTTTTTTTCAAGCTGAACTAAAGACACACGATAAGAATTCAAGAAGTTGAAGTTTTCCTAAAGGTTTTGCAGCCTCTCGAGGACAAATATAGACGTCTCCGTACCGATCCACGAGACTCTACTAAACATGCTCATGACTCGCATGACCTAGTAACCTAGTCTCTGATACCAACATGTCACGACCCAAACCCCGCACTAGTCGTGGTGGCACCTCTCATGAAGATAAGGCCAGCCAACTAACCCAACTCGTCTCTTTCAAAAGTAGTTAAGCATAAATGAACAGCAAAAAGATGACTTAATAATATTGATTAACGAAATTACGACCCAACACAGCCCTAATCGGGGTGTCACAAGTCACGAGCATCTATCAGAGAGTAAATCCACTACAAGGTCTATTATATACAAAATTGAAATAACGAACAAATAGAGAGAAAAAAAGGTGCTGCGAACGCTGGCAGTCACCTCTTTAACTTATATAACTCTGCCTCTGATCGGCCCAAACCCGCTACGGGGTGAATAGATACCTGCATCTACATACGAGGTGCAGGGAGTAAAGTGAGTACTCTAACTAAGTGAGTAATAAAGGTAAATAACAACTGAGCAGTAAAAAATCACGTAAAGCAACCAACATGCTGTATAGAAGCAGGGTACAATCCTTTAAGAAAATAGTGAAGCTGTGAAATCTTTGGAAATATCTTGGCTCAGTTTAAATCTCTTTTGAAAATGATCTTTTCAATAGTTACCAAAATGATTTCAAACAGTTAGTGCTGATAAGCACAGAAAAAACCGCCCCCGGGCACAAATACCACAGTATAACAGGTAAAAAGGGCAAATAAATATGCAAGATGAGCACATAAAAGTTTGCCCCTCGGGCTCACTCTCAGCCCCTTGGGCTCTCTCTCTCAGAACAGTATCATATAGTAACCGCTACGGCGTGCAGCCCGATACACATCTCACTGCGGTGTGAAGCCGATCTATATATATTCGACGACACTCACTGGGGGTGTTTAGACCAAGCGCAATGCCAAGCCACATCGTGGCATATAAAACAAGGCCTGAAAACCTTCTCACATCACACTCGAGGCCTGAAAGCCTCCTCACATTACACTCGAGGCCTGAAAGCCTCCTCACAATACACTCGAGGCCTGAAAGCCTCCTCACAATACACTCGAGGCCTGAAAGCCTCCTCACAATACACTCAAGGCCTGAAAGCCTCTTCACATCACTCAACATATCCTCATATATGGCTCTCGGCCTCACTCAGTCCAGAAAACATCATAAGCCCCTCGGGCATCAATAAAATAGTAGTGCTCAGCCCAAACAACAGTGGAAATATAATTTAAGTCTAAAAGTTCAATTAAAACTACTGAGTTGTAAAATAGTATAATCAACAGGACTGAGTTCAAGTAGTATGTCAAATAGTGAGGAAATAGTGATAAAATCCCCGAAGGGTTCAAATAATTGGTACGAAGCCCAACTTTGGCAATCTGCCCAAATCATGATAATATCAAATAAGTTTCAGTCAAATACACGGAAAATTCATCAATCGGGACGGACCAAGTCACAATCACCAACGGTGCTCTACCCCACGCTCGCTATTCAGTGTGCAAGTCACCTCAATATAGCACTATGGTGTGCAAATCCGGGGTTTCAAACCCTCAAGATATCATTTACAATCATTACTCACCTCGATCCGGTCCAAACTCTAGCCCGCGATGCCTTGCCCGTACCAACCGACCTCCGGATGCTCCAAATCTAGCCACAATCATTACATAATCATTAAAAATGCTAAGGGGAAAAGCCCACTCGAAAATATCCAATTTAACATCAAAATCCCGAAATTGGTCAAACCCGGCTCCCGAGCCCACGGTTCAGAATTCGGTGAAACTCACAAAATCCGACAACCCATTCAGCCACGAGTCTAACCATACAAAAATTACTAAATTTCGAAAACAGTTCAGCCTCCAAATCTTCAAATCTTATTTTCAAATCCATAGGCCTAAATCCCCAATTTACACCTCAAAAACATGTAATCTAGTCGGATTATTCGATGATAATTCAATATTATGGAGTAGAAATGATCACAAGTGACTTACCTCATGATTTCCCATGATTTCTTGCTCAAAAATTGCCCTAAACCGTGTTCTTTCACCAAAAAAGGTCGAAATAAGCTAAAAAAAAAAAAAGAAACAACATTAAAATCACGATTCTGGTCGCTAAAGGTCAATTCCCATCGCTAAAAGTGGTCAAATCTGGTCGCTGAAGTGCACACCAGAGCTGTTGCACCAGCAGTCTTTAATTTCACTAAAAAGGCTCTAACTCTACCATACGAACTCGGAATTCGATGATTCTTATTCCTATGAGTCACAAATAATGATACAAACATATTTCTTTAATCGAAACTCAATTCGAAGTTCGTTTGCTTAGTGCGATATTCATTTTGCTCGTTAAACAATTAACACATGTTTCGCATCAAAAACCCAATCGCGACTTGATAAAATTAAACCAAACTTTCCACATCACTCCTATAATTCATTGTCAAAATTTCGAAAGTCGCGAAATCAAATTTCGATCTCTAAAACTAAAAATGCACCTTTGAATCTGTGACGACCCAAAGGGTCATCACCTATTTTCCTCATCTGTTCCGTGCTCCCGAGGCCTTGAAAACCTCATTTTCTATTGCCTCGATTTGCATGCGTAGTCCGGGCGCGTAGCCGGAAAACTTTTATGTTGAAATATGTAGAATCTGTGAAAAATTTGAAGAATTTTGATATTAATATGATAATAGTTGACTTTGGTCAACATTTTTGGTAAACGGACCCGGACCCGATATTGGACGGTCTCGGAAGGTCCGTAGAAAAATATGGCACTTGGGTGTATGCCTGGAATCAAATTCCGAGGTCCCAGGCCCGAGAAATGAATTTTTCCGTGAAATTATTTTCTGAAAATGTTTAAGGAAAATGAAAATGAAATTTGATCAAAACGTAATGTTATCGGGCTCGTATTCAATTTCCGACGCCCGATACATGTCATATATGTTGGTTAAGCGCTTCCTGTAAAGTTTGGTTGAAAATGGACGTCGTTTGACGTGTTTCGGCCTTAAATTGGAAAATTTTGAAGTTTATGAAATTTGAAAGATTTCTTAGATTTTAAGGCTCAATTCATTGATTTTGATGTTATTTTGGCGATTTGATCGCTCGAGCAAGTTCGTATTATGTTTTTGAGTCAGTGTGCATATTTGGTTTGGAGCCCCGAGGGCTCGGGTGAGTTTCGGATAGGTATCAGAGTGGTTTTAAACTTAGAAAAATTACAGAAAATCTGCAGCAGACATTCCTTCATCGCGTTCGCGTCCCACTGGTCGCGTTCGCGATGCCCTTTTTCCCCCCTTCTTCGCGTTCGCGATCCACACCTCGTGTTCACGTACAACAAACCCCAGACCCTAGTCTTTTCCTCTACACGTTCGCGTGAAGGCTCCCGCATTCGCGGAGCCTGGCCTGCCTCTTCTACGCGTTCACGTAAGGGACCACGCGTTTGTGTAGGCCAACTGTGAAGCCCCCAATTTTTCTTCTACGCGTTCACGACTAGCTCCACGCGAACGCGATGCCCAGACCCGTCCAAACCTTCACGAACGCGACACTGTGTATGCGAACACAAAGGGCAATTTTGCCCAGGGATTTTAAAAGCCTAAAACAGTAGCTATTACGGGATTTTACCATCTTCTTCACATGAACCTCTCTCTCAACCCCTCCATAGACAAAATTCAAGTTCCCTTTCCTCCACAACTCGTTGGGTAAGTAATCCTAACATCGTTTACTCATTATTTTATCAACTAATCACTAAATTCTAGGCCTAAAAACATGAAATCAAGGTAGAAATTAGGGCTTTTGGGTAGAGTTAGGTTTTTGAGAATTTTGGGCGATTCAACTCCAATTTGGGGTCGAATTCTTAAAACAAATTATATAGTTGAACTCGTGGGGGTTATGGGTGAATTTATTTTGGTTCGAACCTCGGGTTTTGACCAAGCGGACCCAGGGTCGGTTTTGCAAATTTTGGGCAGAATGTTGGAAAGATTACATTTAGGCATTTGGGTTGGATTGTTGAGTATTATTGATGATATTAAATCAATTGTGTATAGATACGATTAAATTGGAGCTAAATTCGAAAGGAAAGGCATTGCTTAAGGATTGAGTTGGCCGTAAACCTTCGAGTTAAGTGTTTGATCTATCCTAGCTTGAGGGAATATGATTACAGTATAATGAATTGCTATTTGCTAAATGATCGAGTGCAGTGTATATGCGTGGTGACGAGTGTCTATACATCGGAGTCTAGCATGACCGTGGGTCTTTGTTGTACATGTTTGTGAGATAATTTGGAACTCTCCTAAGCTAAATTATAATTTGCTACGAATGTGAAGAGTTTGAGGATGATTATGAAATATTAATACTTTGGAGCGTTGGCTCGAATGATAAATACTATTGAGTAAGAGATGAAAGTATTGAAAAGAGCTGTGAATGATCCCTTGCCGGGATAGTTGAATATATTAAATATTTCCCTTGCCAGGATGTGAAAGTTATTGATATTGTTCCCTTGCCGGGACTCAGTTGTTAATTGTGTTATTTCCCTTGCCGGGACTCAGTTGCTAATTGTGTTATTCCCTTGCCGGGACATTTCTTATTATTGTTCATTTCTCTCGCCCGTTTTGTTGTGATTTCTGTTTGGGTGAGGAAGAGTGATAATGCACAAAGGGTCATTGCGTGCCATTTTTAATTATATTTGCACGAAGGGTCATTCGGTGCCATTTTTAATTACATTTGCACGAAGGGTCATTCCGTGCCATGTTTTAACTATTTATGCACGAAGGAACATTCCGTGCCATTGTTGATTATATTTGCCCGAAGGGTCATTCCGTGCCATGATATGAGAGTTATGTGAGGGAAAGCACGAAGGGTGATGCCGTGCATTCTGTTTTGATTTCTTTGGGTGAGGATGAGAGTAAAAGCACGAATGTTGATGCCGTGCAACTGTTGGATTTCTTATTCTTTGATAGTTATTGTTGTGCCATGTTTCTTAATTACACTGATAGCTTTTATATTCGGGTTGTGCTCCCCATAATATGTTTCCCTACCTTCTTACTGTTTAGTTCGGTACTTCGTTTCCTTTTGTTGTACATATATATATATATTTTGAACTGCACAGGTTTATGTGAGTATCTAGTCCTAGCCTTATCACTACTTTGCCGGGATAGGCCAGACATTTACCAGCACATAGGGTCGGTTGTGCTGATGCTACACTCTGCACTCTTTTTGCGCAGATACAGGTTTCGGACAGCAACAATAGCAGTAGTGCGAGTGTTGGTACTTCGACCAGCGAGACACTGAGGTAGCCTTGCAGGCGTTCGCAGGACCCGTTGTCTCCTCTACCTTTACTTTCAGTCTATTATCTCATGTTTTCGAGACAAACAATTTTATATTTCTTTCGGACAGTTATGTGTAGTACTCTTAGCAGTTCGTGAGCTAGTGACACCAGGTTTTGGGTAGTGTGATGTTTCAAACTTTCGCATTGTTATTTTATTTGGTTAAACTTAAAAGTCTTCTGCATTTATTTAATTGTTGATAGTATTTTATTGGTGATGTTGATAGAGGATGTGTAATGTTTGGATGGCCTAGCTCCGTTAGAAGGTGCCATCACGATGCCCGATGGTGGGATAAATCCGGGTCGTGACAGAATCATTACATGCTTATGCTCAAAATAGCAAAATCTTCCAAAAACTCCTCCAAAACTTATTCGAGCCACATGGGACCCCGACCAAACATGCCAACACACCCCATAACATCATTCAAAATTGTTCCAACTTTTGAAACACTCAAAACAACATCAAAACATTGAATCACCCTTGGATTCAAGCTTAAGAAATTCCAAAACTTTCGTAATACTCATTCGATCTAAAACCTAACCAAAACACATCCGAATGACCTAACATTTTGCACACATATCCTAAATCACATAAAAAAGCTACATCAACTCTCGAAATTCCATTCTGACCCTCGAATCAAAATCTCACCTATCAACCGGAAATTGCCACAATACTAACTTCGCCAATTCAAGCCTAATTCTACACCGTACCTCCAAAACCATTTCCGATCACGCTCCTAAGTCAAAAAACACCTCCCGAAGCTAACCGAACCATCAGAACTCACATCCGAACCCTCTAACACATAAGTCAACATCCAGTCAACTTTTCCAACTTAAGCCTTCTTAAAAGAGACTAAGTGTCTCATTTCTTATCAAAACCACTCCAAACCAACTCGATCACATAAGATACGGATAATGAAGCATAAAGAATCTAAAAATGAGAAAAATAGAGGGGTAACTCATGAGACGATGGGTTGGGTTGTCACATCAGTATTCCTTAATTGTCCTTTAAGGCAAGTGGCCGATTACTGCTCTCTCTATACATATAAGTTTTTCTTCCTTCTTATGAGGATCCCGCTATTCTGAGTAGCTTTCCTCCTCCACAAAGGTCTTCTTTCTCGCATTAGGTCCTTCGCCATTTTAACTTTGAAGCCCTCGCTCAAATTCCTGCTTTGATTCCCTGGTTTTACTACGGTTATAAATGCTATTCTAGGATTCGTTTGGCAAGGAGGAGAAAGTTATGCTTTCGGTTCTTGCCTAGTTGGCAAAGCACCGCTGATGCCAAGCGAGCAAGCCTCAGTTCATTTTGCTTCGAAGGGGGACTTCTCATCAGAAAAGCCTCGCGACGTTCAAGGTCATCAGGAGCACACCTTGAATTTCACGTCTCTAATAGGAGATGGACACCTTGAGTTGGTAAGAAAAGATTGTGGATGGGGAGAAAAAGTAGTACTACAGATACCTTCCCTGGAAGAGAGCATCATGGACCATGCCGAGGGGTTTTTGAGACTGTACACGTACCCTTTTATGTTGGGTCGCCTTGATTGGGTTGTGCGTGACTTCTGTCAAAAGTTTCAGGTTACCTTGGCACAGATTCACCCATCATTTTGGCGGACAGTGTTGATAATGAGGTTCTTTGCAGAGAAAGCAGGGCTTGAATTCACGCTTAGTCATTTTATCAGGTTGTACCGGCCTTTTCACCATCGAGGTCTGCTAACCTTACGATGCCGATTCCCCATGCCTTTCTTTGTTGATGATGAAGAAGATGGAGATCGGGAGCAGATGAGCCACTTCATCTAAGTATGGTCTGTTGATATTATCCCCGTGGAGTTTCTGCCACTCCCCGAAGAACGGAATTTTACACGTAAGTGGTATACTCGTGATTTTGTAGTTTTTTAATTATGTCAAAAGTGGGTTTCATAAATGTGCCTTCCTTTCCTCTTCTACAGCAAATTTCATGGGTGCCGTGCGAGGTCCCCGACCTACCGGATTGGGCTCGAGAGTTGGCAAACCACTCTACTTATGATGAGCGTAAGTGGAGAGCTTGTCTAGGGGCAGATGCGAAGCAAAACATCACGGTACATGCTGAGCGATTTTCTCCCTCTCCCTTTTTCATTTGGAAAGGCAATTTCACTTTCTGCGTACTAACTCTATTATTGTAGGCATCAGGGAGTCTTTTGAGGCGAGGTCATGCCCTCTCGGGGAGGGAGAATGATTGCCGACTTCTGAGCTAAAGAATGCTAATAATAAGCAAGAAATACCTTTGCAGGTTGATGGTGCGCAAAGCAAGATAAAACTAGACTAGGCGCTCAATGAGGATATATCGACTGAGCCTACTACGCCCGCGATCTCTGGTTTTGGAAAGGCGGTTCCTTCTATGCTTCCGTCTTCTTTTCCCGTCAAAGTTACTTCGAGGAATGAAGGTTATCTGCCACCGATTCTTTCTCCTATCGAAGGTATTTTGAGAGATTCTCAAAACCTGGGATCGTATACACCGAGTGATCGCATCCTAACTGGGGTCAGCTCTTCTGGGGCTGAGGGAGCCAGACTAGCAGATGTGCGATCGACCTTCGAGGAAGCTTAGCGCCTCCATTCTGCAGTGAGTTTTGGCAGAGGCTTTTTGAGTTTTTTGCCTTCCCTTTTTTATTGAGTTTTATTTTGTAGGCCTTTGACAAGCTTAAGTTCGAGATACTTTACCGTGAGGCCAGGTTACAAAAAACTTTGGATGGGGAGAAATCCCTTAGGCTCCTTAGAGATGAAACGGAAGTTGAGTTGGCATACAAACGGTATGAGGCGAGTCGAAGATTGAATTATGAGAGCTACCTAAAGGAGCATGTAGTTTTTGTTCCGAGGGAGTGTGTGTTCCTTCTTCTAGCTGCTGAGGTTAATGTTTCATTTATTTCAGTTGTAGAAAAAGATGGAGGACCTGGAGCGCCTTCGAAACGAAGCTGGCCGAGCCAAGCGAGAGTATAATGAGTTAAAGGCTCAGGCGGACGTTCAGGCTTCAGTGGGGAAGGGTGCTCTGGCTAAAGCCTCTGCCTTTGAGGTTCAACTTTGCTTAGCTCGTGATAATAGCTTGTTTCTAATAGATATGATTACAAAACTTGAGTTTGAGCTTTTGAAGATAAAGGACAAGGTTGTGGATGGCCGAGCTGAAGCCGTAATAAGCCAAACTAAGGCTGACCAGAAAGTGGCAGTCTACTTGAAGGACACTGCTGATGCTCAAGCTGATCTGAGAAGGACTCTTGACCGCGAGGGCAGGAGCAAGGAATATGCTTGGTGTAAGTCTCTAAAGGAAACCCTCGAGGAGATCCATGCTAGGGGCTTTGACCTCTCAGACGAGGTGAAGTGGGTGAGGGCAGATGAACGTGGTTCTAAGTCATTTCTGTTTGACGCCGACGATAGCGAGGATGAGGCAAATGGGCTATAATTCTCTTGGGGGATGTAGATTTCCTTTTTTGATTCTATTTATAGTACTTTCAAAGTACATTGTAAATGGAGCTTGTATTTTCTCGCATATATGTATAAAAGGAAACCTCGTCGTTTTATTTCTCCTGCATTTATTTTTTCCTTGATTTTAGCCAGATTAACTGGTCTTTGAGTTAGAAGAAATCCTTAGATTTATAGTATACCCTAGAGCTCATTATGCTGGCCTGTAGGCTCTTACGTGCTCGGTCGATACGACCTTCTAGTATAAGCCAGCATTCAAGCTCCTATTCTTGTGCTCTTAGGCATGTTTGGTCAACTTTTTTTGGTTTAGTCTCCGAGTCGGGTATCAACTCGATCTCATTAAACCCTCAAGTTTTTGAATTTCAAGCTGGATTTTATGCTCTTACGTGTTGGGTCGGTACGACCTATTCTGTGGCCTGGCGACAGTGGCTCTTACGCTTTGGGTCGATGCGACCTTTTATGCGGGCTGGTATTAGTGGATCTTATGATTTGGGTCGATGCGACCTTTTATATGAGCTGGCGTCAGTGGCTCTTATGCTTTGGGTCAATGCGACCTCTAATACAGGCTTTGTTTTCCCTCGTTAAGGATTTTTTGAGATTGTGTTTGCCTGAATCTTCAATGGTTTGAATCTTCGAGATAGTTATATAGCGATGATCGAGTACCTCGGGAGGTTTGACTTGGTGGCTGAGTATCTCGAAGCCTGTAATTTGGAGCTGACATGGTCGAAGCTTTTTTGCCTATGTCGAGGGTATCCTGTTTAACCGATTCTTTTCAAAGTATATTCGAAGTAATTGAAGGCCTGTAATTTTGTAGCGACGATTGGGCATCCTCGAGTCGCATTAGTTTGGCTGGTACAACCTTGTGACCATAGTCACTTGTGTTTGGCTGGAGCCTTTCAGTTCTCGAGTGAAGTAGTTTCAGCGTCTATATCGAAGGTATGCCTTTTTAGGGGTCTTATAAGTTTGATATATAGCCTTAACTTTAACACCGAGATTATGCCTTTAATAAGTTCTTACAAGTTTTACATGCCTTTGAGGTCTTACAGTTTTGGCTACTTGGTACAAGTATGGTTCATGCCTTGCTTGAGGTGTTATAGATATTGTCACTTGGTACAAGTGTGGTTCATCCCTTGCTTGAGGTCTTACAGATATTGCAATTGCCTTATGTAGGTCTTATGAGACCGAGTCTGCCCACTTGGGGTCTTATGGCTTCGGATTTTTTATAAGTCGAGGGGGATAGTTATTGGCGGCAGTCCCCGAGTTATCGAACATTTCCTTGCTCGGGAGCCTTTTCTTGTAAACATAGTACTGTATTATTGAGGGCTTACAAATTTGGAGTTTTTGACCCGGAGGTCATGTGGTTTTTTAGATTTTGGCGCCAGTCCCCGAGTTTTCGGGACGCTTTTGGCATTGGAGCCATTTTGTAACTTTGATGTTGCCTCATTGAGGGATTATGAGTTTGGAATTCCGACCCGGAGGTCATTCAGGATTTGAATTGTTGACGCCAGTCCCCGAGTGTCCGGGATGTTTTTTGGCTCTGGAGCCGTTTTGAAAAAATGCCAAGCTTCTGTGAAATGCGAAATGCTTTGGAAAGTATTCTTTTGGTTACTTGGCATAATTATACATATTTTTGCTATTAAGGGCTCAGTTATTCTATGCAGACACGACTCGTTCGACTGTTTGGATCGGTACATTATCTTCCTATCGAGACCCTGTTCAGCATATCTTGGCTTCTCTGAGGAGGCGATCTTTTGAATGGATGCCCCCCAGTATTCGAGGTTGATGAAAGAGAAGCCTTTAATACTTTGTTGAGTCTTTCTTAGGTAGCACATATATATTGCCTCGTTAAAAACTTTGCCGATAAAACCCTTCTTGGGATAAAACCTGATCGGAAGAAAAGAGGCAATGTATGCTTTTTGGAACCTAAGGCCTTCGAGTTGGAAAGTTCTTTGGCTATTTTGATCGGATACATGCACTCAGGTTTGTGTATATTGTAATTGAAAGAAAAAATGAGACGGTCATACCTTAGGGCTGGCAGTGCTTCGGGCCTTGATAAGTTTCTGTCGCTTGTTATAAGGATGCGGTATAGTCCTCTGCTTCATTCGGTCAGGCTTAGCCAAATATGTAGTTTGTTAATGCTATTTTACTATTTGATTACCCTTTGGCTCCTTCGAGAGTGGAGGTACTGGTGTCGGCGTCACATCGTACACTGCGAACATTTCTCTTGCTGCATGATGTTCCCCGTATACAGTTTTAATCCCATTCTTTGTTAGGAATTTCATCATTTGATGGAGGGTGGATGTTACTGCTCTCATGCAGTGTATCTATGGCCTTCTAAGCAAGGCATTGTATCTCATGTCCCTTCGATAACGTGGAATATGGCATTTTGGATTGTGCCAGCCACGTTGACTGGGAGGGTGATTTCCCCTTCTGGTGTTTCACTCGCCATGTTGAATCCGTTAAGGACTCGAGAGGCGGGCACGATTTGGTCAAGCAGTCTGAGTTGCTCTACCACCCTCGACTTGATAATGTTGGCCGAGCTGCCTAGATCCACAAGTACATGTTTAATTTGAAATATATTTACAAGGAAAAAGATTAACAACACGTCGTTGTAAGGCTGAGACAAGGTCTTGATGTCCTCGTCGCTGAATCTGAGAGCATCCTCGGGTATGTAACTCCGAGTTCGCTTTTCTCTGGTGATGGATTTTTTTGTTCTTCCCATCACGGGCTCCTATAGGGCATCGATGCCTCCCACAATCATATGGATGACATGTTGTGGCTCATTTGTTTTGTTCTTCTTGGTCGCCTCTCTTTCTCGGAACTGATTTTTGGCCCGATCGCTGAGGAATTCTTAAAGGTGGCCTTTGTTGAGTAGTTAGGTTACTTCTTCTTGGAGCTGGTGGCAATCCTCGGTCCTGTGGACGTGCGTGTTGTGAAATTCACACACTAAGTTATGATTTATTTACGGAGGATCTGATTGCACAAGCCGAGGCTACCTGGTGTCTCTGATTTTACTAACGACAAATACAATGTCTGATACGTCAATGTTGAAGTTTTATTCTGACAAGCGAGGTGCCTCCGTCGGCCCTGTGTACCTATCGAACCAGGATCTACTGACAAGTCCCCGAGGATTCTGGCCTAGGTCCATCCTTCGATCATTGTGGGGTATGTTGCGCCTCGGGACGTTTCTTCTATCTTTAGTGTGTGGTTGGTATATTTCCTTGTTTGACTTTGGATCCTTTGCCAGAAGCCTGTTGGGATATACCGAGCCCGGGGGTTGGGGAGGCTCTTAGTTTGTCGTCTTCGACCTTGATCTTTGACTGGTATCGGTTGTGAACATCCAACTAGGTCATGGCAAGATACTCGACTAGGTTCTGCTTTAGTTGTTTTGAAGCCACCGAGCTTTGTTCATTCAAACCTTGAGCAAAGTCCTGTACTGCCCAGTCGTCGGAGACTGGCGCTAGTTCCATTTGAAAGCAAGACAAGAACTCTCGCAGCATCTCGTTCTCCCTTTGCTTGATTTTGAAGATGTCGGATTTCCTTATGGCCACCTTGATGGCCCCGGCATGTGACTTTATGAAAGAATCTGACAGCATAGCAAATACGTCCATAGAGTTAGGAGCTAGGTTGTGATACCACATCATGGTCCCTTTCAAGAGTGTTTCCCAAAACTTCTTTAGTAGGATGTACTCGATCTCGTCGTCCCTTAGGTCGTTGCCCTTTACTGCACAAGTGTAGGCAGTGACGTGCTCATTGGGGTCCAAGGTTCCATTATACTTCAGAAGGTCGGGCATTCTGAACTTCTTTGGAATGGGTTTCAGAGCAGCTTACTGCAGGAATGGCTTTTGTACAAACGTCTTCGAATCTACACCCTTCAGGATCGGGGGTGCATCCGAAATTTGGTCGACTCTAGAATTGTAGGTCTCTACCTTCTTATCGTTGGCTTCTATCTTCTTCTCGCCCAACTTGATCCTCTTTGTGAGGTCCTCGAGCATATTTACAATGGCAGGGTCGGTTGCCGACCCGTTGTTGCTTGATCTCTTTGGTAACTGCTTGGTTGTGGGGTCGTCCCCGGTGTTACCGTGCTGGGAGTTTTCTGGTGACTTTGCAGCTAAGCAATCCCCAGTTGTTGTGCCTGTAGCATTTCAAAAATGATGTAAAGGCTAACCTCTCGCTCCTCCCTAGTCGGGGTTATTTGGACTTTTTTTTGCTCTCCTTGGTGTACGCTCCTATTGGTGTGTGGTCTTATATCGACATGTTGGGCATCGTGCGAGACCACATCCATGGAAATCGGTTCTAGTGCGTTCTCAAGGTTTTGTGGTGGTACACCAACACCAGGAACATCCATACCATTCTCTCCATGGTACTTAAGATTGTTGTTTTCACCTCCACTTACTGAGTTAAACATTTTGACCTAAAATCGAAGATCTTGGACAAGAAAAATCATGAAAGGTAACTTGCATTATGTAGTAAAACCAGCAAGAAAATAATCACTACTATTTTTAGCTCCACGGTAGGTGCCAAACTGTTTACTGTGAAAATGGTGATAACAATTAAATTTGATTATGTGGTTCTAAAAATACGTGATCTATTTTTATACTAGTTGTTAAGCAATGGATGCTAAGTAAAAGGTCAGAAATCAAGATTATAGCTTAGAGACGATATGATAATCAAACCAAACAGTTGGAGATCAGGGCCTCGAGCTGTCGTTTATAAGGCCTCGGGGTCGAGGTGGGTGACCAGCTTAGAACGATTGAGGGAGGACTAACACTTTATGAGAGCTACGGTGATGTCTCTTTATGATCAATGATAATCAATAAATTAAGAAAAATAAATAGGACACAATGAATATAAGCAATAAATGAAGTAATGAAATTAAGATAATGTGTTAGAGAGGAGAGAGAATGTTCTTGTGTATTTAGTATTGAGCATCAGATGTTTGCGAAATGACAAAGATCCCCTTTATATATGAGGGGGGAATCCCAACATAATACAAATGTATTACTTACAAAGATGTGGGGCCGGTACAGCCATTTAATTTCTTGATTCGTTTTTGGACTAGTCCACTAGGCTTTGTTAGCCCTATTTACATGCCTCAGGAACTCCCCACTTTTCCATCATAACCGCTGGTTTGTACTGCCTTGAGGTTAAGCGTCGATAGCCCTTCGGAAGTCAGACTAGACCGTAGCCTTGAGCTCTTGAGATGTGCTTACGAGCCATCGTAACGACGGAAGATTGGACCTTCAAATTTTACCGTATACAGAGATAAGTAACTCTTCTATACTTAGTGTTATGGGTGTGAAACCCTGAATTATGTGTTATATGATTGGTGTTGAGATGAAGAACATGCTAGGTGATGGGCGAGTGGACGTGCACCCTGTGAGTTGTGACTGTTATTTCTAGGGCACTGTTTAGTGGCCCACTTTGTTGATATTTGTGTTTTTCACCATGCGATAAAGTAATTGAGCTGTACATCATTCTAGATATCATGTTTAGGATTTATGCTGATGTTGTGGGGACCCTTAGCGGTTGTTTCTTGTTGTTATCTCACTGATATTTCGTACTCAGCCACATTCGTGCATTCATATTATATCTCCATCTCAGTTGTTACTTATTGATACATCATATCATTATTCCCAGACAGTTTTCATGACATTGTGAACTTGTGGGTGAGACTGGAGAGATTGAAGACTGAGTGAGGCTGAATGCTTGATTATAAGTAACAGTTATGGGATCAGGCTACACACTACAGCATGTTTTATTGATTTATACCATGATTGGCTTGTTATAGCACTTGGGTTGAAGGAGCCCCTCCAGAGACTGCACACCCCCTGTGAGCACGGATGATATTATTGAGGGATAGATTTCCTTGGACATGGATTTGTCCGAAGTATTTGATATCTGGAGTAGATTTCTCCACAGGGTTGGATTGCCCTTTTCCCTCAGTACTAGGTGACTTATAGTCAGTGTTATATATGTTCCAAGATGGATTTTCCTGGTCCGCATAGGCCATATTCAGTATTGAGTGGTTGAACATTTATATATTATTGAGGGATGGATTTCCCTGGACATGGATTTGTCCAAAGTACTTGATACCTAGAGATGGATTTCTCCACAGTGTTTGATTGCCCTTTTTCCTTGGTATATGGATTTCCCTTGGTCGTATAGGCTGTATACAGTATTGAGTGGTTGAGTATGATGAGTAGAAAGTGCGATACAACGAGGTTAAGTACTCTGAGAGTGTGAGTACATGATCTATCTTCGAGATACATGGCTTTGGCATGCATATATGGCATACATGAGATACACATTTCCTCATATTGTGCGGTATCACATTATTCATGACTTTTCTCACACATTGATATGTGGGTATATAGTGGTATTTCACACTTTTTATTTGGAAAGGAAATGAAATATTTTTATTTATTGTTGGAAAGGATTTTTCGAGAAAAATTATAGTTTCCAAACTATCTCAAATTTTTTTTTGATGATTTCGATAAAGGATTTGGGTTTTCACTGATATCCTTGAAAAGAAAAACTATTTTCGGCACACTATGTAAAAGCTAAACATTTTTTTATCTCTGAGATTATTTCCTTGTTTATATGCTTTACGTTGTATGAACTACTATTAGTTATTGGTGTTGGACCCGACCTAAGTTCTAACTCGTCACTGTTTTCAACCAGAGGTTAGGTTTGTTTCTTTTTGAGTACATGGGTTTGTTTGTACTCATACTGCACTTCCTTCACATTGCGTGGAGATCCCGGATATCGATGTTGCTGCGTTCGATGGTTGCTAGATTTGAAGGCGTACTTGAGTTCCTTCTGTAGCTGCCTCTTGTTCACAGTAGCCTTAGATTATTAAAATTCTATTTATGTACTTTTCAAATAGAAGACTTATTTTCTTCATATCAACTCTGTAAGCTCTATTCTTAGAAGCTCGTGATTTGTACTACCAATACATGGGAAATGTAATATATACATATATTTTCTTTTAGCTAATTGTCTTATTAATGTTATTGGAATTGGATAGTTATTAATTGGCTTACCTAGTGGGTCAGGTTAGGTGCTATCACGACTAGTAAATTTTGGGTAGTGACAGATTGTGTATGACGGATGTGTCAGCCACTTGAGTGGTCAAGTTGGGATCAGATTTGGTGATTCTGGTATTATAAGGAAATAAAGACTAGGAATTCGCTGAGGAAGATTGTTCCTTGGTTGTGGACTGTGAAGGCCTGACCAAAGTTAGACAGCTAAAAGTATGTTCATGGGTAGGTTATTGTGAACTTTTGGAGGTTTATCTATCTATGTGTGGATGATCGAAGTTAGTTTAGAGGCCCATGGTAGGCCTAGTGAGGATGTGTATTCTACACTGGGTCAGATTTGTTGACTTCGCACGGCTATTGTTGAGGGATGTGCCATTCGGTTAGAATTGATCTTATTCTTATATGATATGTTCCATGTGTTACTCTTCTATTCTGCAATGGGTTGTGAGAGTGTTGACTATTAAACACATTATGCAGTTCTGTTTGGTTCTAGTGGCGGAATTGAAGCAAGATAGTTCTTAGGGTGTTGAATGGTTGGTTGCGCCTTGCTTGTGGTCTTTCCTATTTGTGGTATATAGTGCAATCCTCTTCTCCATGGTTATGGTCATGCACTTCGTGTATTCGTTGTTGTTATGCTTTTGGTTATTAATTGTGAGTATCATGGCTTGAGGTATTTCATATGGACCGGTATTTGGATGGGGTCACACATTGTAGTAGAGTTATGTTGGGTTTTGATTTTTGAGTTGATTTCGTGTGCCTTGGTTCTGTCTGTGTAAAGGGTTTATAGCATTGTGCTTGTGGTGGTGTTTGTGGAGCTTGCAGGTGGGTTCTCTCATTATATTCACTTTCTATTTTGGTTACATTCAAGTTGTTATTTATTGTTGCATAGATTGTACGATTTGTGGCTTATGTAGTATTGTTGTGGCATGACAGTAGAGCAGCTTGCATTTGATGAGATGAGGTTATTGGACATGGAATGAGGGATATCAGATTTGATTTTAGTATGTTTTAAAGAATAATATCGAAAGTTTGCTTATAATTTTGTAATGGTTCTTATTGGGCAAGAGAGCTCCACGACTAGTTGATATGATGAGTGGTTATGAATTTATGCATTTTTTGTCCATCATTGGCAGTGTATGAAGAATTAGAACAAGGTTATATTTGATATGAGTTGTTACCGGTACCAGATTTGTCATTGAGTAGCTATTGTGGCCAGAAGTTATTGATGAGAGTATCTGAGTCACGTGGTATATCATGTGATCACATCTTTGTCGACGCCCACTTTTACCCTCTCTAAGAGTAAGGAATCGGGTTTACGACATTTTGGGAAAGACAATTCTATTCCCGTTTGGGAATTGGGTTTTGGATTTGGAGAGTCGCTACCTAATGATTATAGTGCATTAGGACACTTTAAGAAAGAATTTGAGATGAAGAACCAGAGTTCGGGTAAGGGCTAGAAATTATCTCGAGGGGAAGGTATTAGGTACCCCTCAAGATCCACTAGTGTGGTTCCCGGCCATGTTACAATTGTGACTTTAAAGCAAGCAAACATACAAGATAATTTCACATAAAGGCTGCAAATAGGTATGCATAAAGGTTATTAAACATACTGAAATTCGAATAGATGACTTCCTAATTATTGGCAAGAATATATAAATGCAGAAAAATGGGATCAAGTAATGAATACCGATTATCAAACAAGGAAGTGGATGAGCAGAAAATTTTAGGGGAAGGGCAGTGTGAAAATCAGAGGGGGGAAATTTTAATGACAAAAATGCAGAATTTTAAAGAACTGAAAATTGACAATCTGAAAAATAATTATGTAAGGGAAAAGGGGGTCCTAGGCTTATAAAACACATGGATCATCCACACAACACCGGTTGTCAATCATACGTATAGTGTTATCGTGTGATCATCATCTCTATGTCTACCCTTCCCCACCCCGTTAAGGTATTAAAGCGCGAAATAGTATCGTTACTTATTGCATGTTATTACCCTTCCCAATCCTATCAGTCCTGGAGGTAATTGGTCTACTAGTCCTAAAGGGAGATAGGTTTAGGGCTTTTAAGAGTTTTCAAAGGACACAATACTAAGGCGTCAATCAAAAAACATAATGCAAATAAAGGGGAAGCAGACAAGAAAATAGGGCTCAAATAAGCCTCCTTGAATCAGATAAAAAGCCATGGAGTTTAGCATGTCTTACACGTACTGGTTTAGTCTTAATTAAATAAAGCGACGAGTGGACTGGTTTAACACATATTTTTAGACGGAAAGTCTACATTAGGCTCGCTCGAATGCAGTTGACTAAACCGATTTGACTGATTAATTAATCCTTTTGTCTAACTGTTGGATAGAATGACTGGTCTTAAAACAGAAAAAACTGATTATAGAGCAAAGCTACAGAAAGGGGTGAGAGGAGTTTCAGAAAAAGAGTGTACTATTTTTAAAAGGTTTAACAGAAGAAGAATTGAACTTCAGAAGACATGCAGGTTAATTAGGGAAATGAATTACATGAGTTTCAGCAAAATGCATATTCGTCCAGAAAAAAAAAGATCCGCTATTTCAGTAAATGCTAATTTTCGAAAAAGTGAATGCCATTTTGAATGAGTGAAGACACCTTAGGCTCGAAATTCCTATAGGCATGCTCTCTGTGCGTTAACTGATTTAAGCCCTTTAGACAGGAGTACTGTAGACATGGTACTATACGCAACTCTGTTGTTAGAACTAGTTATTTGCCTCATGACATTATTGTATGCAGAAGTGTGAATTCCTATAGGCATATTTTCTACATGCTTAGTTATTTAATCCTAATTGTTTGCCTCATGATGTTATTATATGCAGCAATGCAATTCCATATAGGCATGATATCTAAAGCTTTATTGCAAAAATCAAGTGTCGAATCCTATAGACATGTTTTCTACGTGTGGAGTTGCACAAATCATAAATAAATCCCTATAGGCATGTTTTCTATGGGTGGAATTGCACAAATTATAAATAAGTCCTTATAGGCATGTTTTCTACCCTAAGTGCATAAACGTAAACCCCCTCCTCTTTTTACTAAATCCCCTAAGTTTATACAAATTATTATAGCCCAAAAGAAATAAAGCTGAAATTAAAAATACATCAGGAATCATCAGCTACATCTGAACAGCCTAATTCAGACTTAGTGTCTAATAATATGAGATTGAGCTACTTCCGAGATCCAGATTTCCAAGCCTTCTCTCATCTAGGGTGTTTCAAAGATCCAAGGGATTTCAGGAACCCCAGGCACACTACTGGAAAATGGGCATATGGCAACAGTGGGAAAACCGTTGCAACTGATAGGTAAACTGTTGCCATAGATGTATTGGAACGGTTTAACGACCGTTACATCTGCTCGTGTGCCAATAGATCTAAAGCAACAATTTTTGCAACAGTTGACCATACTGTTGCTATAGAGCCATCTATTGCAATGGTTTTCCCTCTATCTGAAGCAACGAGTATTCATTTCAACTGCAACGGTCTATAACCGTTACCATAGAGTTTAATGCAACGGTTGTAAACCATTACCATATTATTTACTACAGCGGTTGAAACCCGTTACCATATAAGTTATTGCAATGGTTACGTAAGATATTGCAACGTTTATTTACAGATATTCTAACAGTTTTATTACGCTATTGTAACAGTTTTATTTCTATTGTAACAGTTTGAATTGCCAATTGTTCGATTTGTAGCACTTTTAGGAACAGTTTGCAAGACCTATCGGAATGATTTAGAATGTCTATGGCGACGACATTTGTGCTTATTGCAACGGTTCTATTAGGCTATTGTAACAGTTTAATTGACATTACTACCTAGAATATTTGTTATAACTTGGAAATTATATAAATAAAAAGATAAAACACTTTATAATCTTTCATGTCCAATAAGCTAAGAATAACCATAATAGCAAAATGTTTTAACTCAATCACATAAATTTTACAGTTCAACACTTGAAAAGTTAAAGTTTCAAATGTTAATAATAAAAGAATCCTAGAATATCGACAACAATTCAAAGTTCTTCTTAAGTAAGGTCTTGATCTTCATTATCTCCATCTTCCCTTTATTGAGTTACTCCACCTACAAAAGAGAATAAATAAAGTCATTACCCTTCAAGGGTTGGTTTACCATTATAAGAATGGGTATAGTCCATGAACAATGCATAAAGCACAAATCTTCGAGGAGAAAAAACAAGTTCACATAAGTGAAGAAGCCAAAGTTTAGTAACATATCTAAATCATTAAAACCAAAGTTATAAGCATATTCATTCGGGCAAAACTTGATTGATGATGATGTTAACAGAAGTTCCCCATTGAAGATGCATAATCTGAGCAATTACTGAGTCTTTTACCATAAAAATCTGATCTTGGTTATGACGATGATAAATCAAGTTTCATAGTGTTGTTGTTGAGGCTGGCTTAGCTGGAGATGAAGAGGTGCATGAGGGTCCTCATTGACGCGTAAACTGTTTGAACTCATGGCATTTCTGTTCACTGCATTTGTATCTCTAGTTCCATTAACCTGATTTCCGATAGAACTTGAAATTTTTTGAAGTAGAATGACTAAAGTTTTTCGTCTTGATTTTTAATACGCAAGGAAATTATTATCTATTATCGTATTTTCTTGAACTAGGTCTAGCTTCTTATAAAGTTTCGTGTTTTCTTGATGGCTGAGATTTCTATGCAAAGAAACAGATGGAGTTTAGCTTCTCAGAGAAATTCATAGGATAATGACAACAAGTGGCTGCAGTTATGTGGTTGACCTTTTGGTTTAGTTCTTGCACCTCATCAATCAGAATTTGGTCCTACAGAAAGTAGTGGTCGTCAGTACTATTTATACACAATAATATGTGGTACGTTTGGAGGTGAAAGTTCATACCTTTCTCATACGGACGCCACGAAGAGTCATTTAGAGTTGATACTCCAAGTTTTGTAAATCTTTGACATTCAGTCCAGATAGCTCTTCACCCATCATTTGTCTGCAGGTGAAACAATCTTTTAAGCCAATCTAGGCCTTTAACATAATATCCATGACTTAACTACAGACTAGCAGTATTCATTTCGCTTCTAGAAGTAACTAAATTGACTTGTAAAAAAGAAAAGAAAAAACTATAGCTACACAATACATGGTGTTTTGGTATGACGAACTTGACAATTTAAGCTCCCACAGAAATCTGCAATACCATATGATATTAGCTTATCAATGATTAGGTCTCAGTCTCCAACTTTCAGTAGTTTTGTAAGTTATACTGGTGAGGCACATCATGTGCAGTCCTCCAAGATTTGCATCTGATTTACTATAGAATAATTGTTATAATGTAGGTTACCTTGTACTGTAATATATTAAGTATAAATAAGATGTCATTACAACTAAAATGGGTGAGATAGTTTCTTGATTCATCATATGTATTACCCCAATCAAGACTTCACTTGTACATGCAAGGTGGAAAATCTTACATTGCCCTTATAGAGGAAGTTGTTAGTTCGTATATACAAATAGAAGAATTTATCCAATTAGTTTTTGATGCTCAAGTATACTTAAATTTGTAGTGAGTGAGATTAATTCAGGCATTATATTTGAAGTCTAAGTCAATAATTAGCCACAAAGATATTCTTTCTTGATAGAAGTTCAGAAGTTTGTTTCTTTTTTCCCTGGTTACATAAAACTTGGTATAAAATAGTTCAAATTAAAGTTAGCAAGTTCACATTTAAAAGAATAATAAGAAAAAAATATCAAAACTCTCATATTCTAGCAAAAGTTATTGCTAGAATGCAGAGGTAGTGATCCACTTGTAGAAGTGGAATGCTGCAATTCATTCATGGTCCGCTTTCCTCTATTCAAAATTAGATATACATGAGAGCCAAGAAGTATTTGATGTAGTATTCTCAACCAACGTAGGGATGTATTATCCTAAAAATCTAATCAGGTACATGAGTAAATCAAAGATAAGTAATCATGTACCTGATGAAATTGCATAAACATATTTGCAATCTAGTGACACAAGAGATAGAAACATGATGTCAATAGCGTACATATATGTTGAAATACCATCAGCAATATAATAGAAAATATTCAACTTCATGTGTAACTTGGGAAAGGAAAATTCTGATTGGGATTGGGGATGGGAGAGAGCCGGGGGCAACAAGTGATTAAGGCACCTGGTTGTAGAAATACCAAAAGAAGACCTTGTAATTACAATTAGAATTGCCGATAAAGGAACATGTAAATATTTTTATGCAAACAACAAATATTTATAGCTTTGGACAGTGAAATGACTTGTAATATCTGCTTCATGATAAACTACCAGTCCATATTCCACAAAATACAGGGAAAATTGAACTCTCCTAGATTCATAATCAAATATTTCACCTAAAACAAGTGCAGTCTCCCTGTAATCAAGCAGAGACAACCAAAGTTACCATAAGCTGACATCATCAACTACACTTGGAACTTAAATCCCATAACTCTCATTCATTCAACTTTGTTAAACAATTAAGTGAGACAACGAAGGAAAGACATTCATTTTGACAGAATCAAATATTCAAAGTTCTGTCAAAATCTTCAATATTAATCAAATGTATTTCAGGCAACAAAATGGTTGAGAAAGAACAACAAGAGATACTAATTTAATTAGACATGCGTCAAAGGAGAATAAATATAGCCAAACAATGACACATCTTTATAGTTTGTCTTGGACAAACAAAGCAAGCACGATAAAGGAAAAGAATAAAATGTTAAGAAGCATTCCTGAATGTAACCGACAACGTGCAAATGATTTTTCATACTACCATCCTTCACTGTGAGTAAAACCAAGATTAGAGTTCCCCCTTCGTGAAAATCGTCAAACTGTCCTCAAAACAAACTACAGGTTTAATGATGCAAGCATAATCCTATATGAATGGAAGACTGCTAGACGGGTCCAAGCTTGAGTACATTGAAGACATTAATGACCCTAGTTCCATGATTTTTTTTGGAAATTCAGTAATAGAACCAAAAGTCCAGAAATATTCAAAAAGACAGCAAAAATACAGAAAATCTCAAATTGTTGTTTTTTTTTCATGTAGTTTTGAATTATTATAACATTTTCTTTAAATGACATATTAGCCTATCGATGGTATAAGGATGCTTACATTTGTCAAATCAGTATTTTAAAAGTAACAACATAGAAATATCCTCATTAAAAAAAGAATGGACTAAAACACAAAGTAAAGTCACTATACATGCTTCTTCCAAAAAATTGCATAAAGAATAAACCTTGAAAATATAGGAGAAACTACTCTAACAACGAAAGAGTAGAGTAACAGTAAATGAGATTGATTAACATGGAGCTAAAAAAAGGATACAACAATCAGCACATTGATCAAACAGAATCACTGAGTGGCTAAAGAATCTTGCCATATCACTTCACCCGATTTAATATGAACATATAAATTCTCCAACAATTAATTGTAAAAGTTTCAAATTTTAAAAATATATCATATCAAGAAAATACCATAGAAATAACACAAGAAAAAAAGTAAAAGAATGCAAAATAATTCACATTATCATGTCAAATAATGGCAGACAAGATTCTACTCAAAAGCTACATAGTTTCAAATCGCAAACACTAATGGCCTCATTTTCAATCCTATATAAAAAAATAAAATCCTTCTCTATTTATAAATTTAAAAATAAAGTGATAAACCATTCAAAAAATTAAAGAATGGGGCGCAAAAGAAAATTAATAAATATGCCCCCAAAATCACCAAAATTAAATAAATTTACATGTATTCCTTAGACAAATCAATAATCCCCATGAAATCTACACATGAAACCAATACAGATCAATGAAATTAAAAAGAGGACAACAAATTCAAAACGGGAAAAAACAAATAGGAAATAATATTAGGAAGAAATAGTGAAATAAAGAAGCAACTAAATTAGTAAAATGGAGGAGATTTACTGAATATAGCAAAACTCAGCCTTTTAGATTTAGAGAATATAGTGATGGCCCCTTTGTACCCTTATTTGACAAAAATTAAAGAGTGCACATTCAAAGTAGGCGAAAAAATCTAAGAGAAAGAAAGTACCTGTGATTTCATCCGCTCAAATCCTAAGTCTTGGAATGATGTTAGTTTCTTTCTTTCCTTGGAGTTTAAGACGCCAAAAAATTTCTGCAATTTATCCTTCAAGCAGTCGGATATCGCCAAAAAGGTTTCTGCACAATTTAGTTTTCTCTGATAGAGATTGAGATATGGTTTTGCTTTGAGCAATCGATACTGGTCTAATAGGGAAAGAAGGTGGTCTTTTACATGGTGATTTGGTGGAAGTTTTATGGCTGAAATATGGTGGGAAATTTTGGTCGGAGATGGGGCTATGGAGACGTCAGAGGCGATTAGGGGTTTGGGAATTTGGGGATACTGATGGGCTGATATACAATATAAATTATAGAGTTTTATATTTTTATTTTTCTAATTATTTTGAAAAAAAAAAAGACAGGACGATTATTTTTGTTTCGCAGGTTTAGCAAAATTTAGGAGGAAATCTAATGAGCACAACAAAAAATCGTTCTGGTACCTGATTTCTAAAATATCCGTTCCAATAAGTATTTCTGTGGGGACGATTCAAAAAACCGTTTGGTTAAAAAAGTTCTATCGCAACAGTTTAATTTCAATGGTAATGGTTTGATATCGAAAGTGTTTTGATATCATCCAGATTCTATTGGAACGTTTATAACCATTGCTATATTTGTTCTATAGCAACGGTTTTATAACCGTTACAAAAAACTATTGCAATAGGCTAATTTTCTGGTAGTGGCAGTGCATACACCCAAGATGCTAATCAGAAAAAAAAATTGAGTTGTGCAGTGTGGAAGGGCCAACTCTCAGGTGTCCAAGTTCAGGGGGAGCTCAGGGCTCCCAAGGCAAGGCTCACAAGAGAGGGGCAGAACTTAAGTTCTAAGAATGAGTGCAAATGTAATGGGGGGGGGGGAGAGGTAGGGAATATCCAGGCAGGCTGGTGGTCATGCCCAGCTATAAAGTAGACTGGCACACCCCTGACCAAACCTGTTGGCTAAACATTAGAGAGTAAAGATCTATTGAAGGTCAAGCTATGGCATGGGCAGTAATTGGAACACTGTCAGGCCAAAGCTGTTACTCAGCACACATAATAAGGGAATAGGGATGGAAAACTAAAAAGCTTAGGGCCCAAAGGATCCAATTCATATCCATGGACAATAACTTCAAATATTGCCATGTTTCTGAACCATAACTTAAAGCACATAAGGGGACATGGGAATGGAATTCATTATAAGAAGTGAGCAGGACATAAGCACTTTGCACAAAGATTAAATGCTTCAGACATGAAAGTAAAACATGGACATAAGAACTGGTAAATAAATGCACATTGGAGTTAAAACTAGAAATAAACTAGGACATACCAGTTTTAGAAAGAAAAGAGAGAGAGCAGGAATTTTGTAATAAGCCAAAGTAAAAATAGCAAGAGTAACTTATGCGTGTGAGTGTGATTTCAGGAAAAAGACTAGAGCATATGTCGTGTATGTTCGTGTCTTTAAAAGAGAAGAGTATAGGTATTTATAGTTTTGAAACGAGTAAAGAATAAGATAACAAGTATAACTTTAACACAAATATGGGTATGATCACAATCAGAATCAATTAACACAAGACTTTCCTTTAATCAAGGGATTATTGTTCAAACGGATACTAAGAGAATCAAGATAACGAAAGAAAATCAGTCTGTAAGCAGAATGGTTGTTGCCATAAAAGGACCACTAAAATCATACAGTAGGTGTTTAAGTCTAAGTATAGGATTGTACTTATTTTTGAAAAGGGTTTAGTAAGGCCAAACTAAGAAAGAGAATCAATTAACCCGTGACAGGCGAGTAAAAATCAGAATTTCACGAAAGGAAAAGTTTTTGAAATCAATTACGAGTTTGAAAAATCAATCATAGAAGGGACTCAGTATATAAATGAATGCACAAGTAATAGACATGTGAGGCCAAGCTATGGCAAAAGAACATCAAATAGTAGTAGCTCAAAAGAAAACATTCAAAGCGTGATAGTCAGGTTTCAGTGTTTAATAATAGAGAAGAAGATCATAAGCATACAAAGAGTCGAGTGAAAACCATAGTTAGTTTGACAGGTAGCAAGAACTCAGAACCAAAAGAGTCACATGAAGAAAAAGAGAGTTGAAGTAAAGGAATCACATTGAGCAAATTTTAACAGACGAGTTGCACAAACTACTTCAAAGAAATCGAATAGTCCCCAAAGAAACTAGGGTTTTCGAAATCAATCGAGTTTAGAGAAGATAAGCAGATAAACAAACAAACGGATTCAGAATCTCGGATAAATCCCAAACATTAAGGTTTTAAACGTGCTAACTCATATAGAAAAAAAAAGGTAAATCAAACGAATATTAACAAACAGGCTAAGAAACTCAAGCGAAATCCCAAAAATTAGGGTTTTCAACATGCTAACTCAGATAGAAAACATCATAAGCAAAACACAGTTAAACATGTCGAGAATGAGAGAAGAGATTCGAAATAACTTAACATGAAACCCTAGTTGAAGAATAAAGACCTTTTGAAAGCAAAAATTAAAGAAACTTCGAGAAAAAATGCATAGAAAGTTCACACACACATAGATCCAGAGCAAATCTGAATAATAAATCGAAGGAACCTTAGAGATTAGGGTTTCGTAAGAAACCCAGGTGATGAGAAAGGCTTTGGAAACCATCCATCTGAGCAGGAGAGTCGAAGGTCAAACTCGAATAGCCATGACTAGCCGGAAAAAGGTTGAAGACGACCGGAGAACAGTCATCGAGCAAAGTCTTGGTCGAAACCCTTCAAGATCTGGTCTTAAAAATGAGCACGCAGAAGCCATGAGAGGCTGGTATAGGCCTCCGATGAGCCTGGGAAGCCATGGATTAGGGTTTCAGTGAGAGGCGGCGGCTAGGGTTTGAGGTGATTTGATAAAGAGTTGAGAGAGGAGGGGGATTCAGAGGCGGCGTCTTGTGAGAAATGATAGGGTTTAGGGGGGGTCATTGGGATTAATAAGGAAAGAAGTAACGGGGGCCGTTGATCTAAATGATCAACGGTCGAGATTGAAAGGGGTTATGGGCTGGGTCGGTTGAATAGGTGCTGGGTCGGATTAAAGTGGTAATTGGGCTGGGTAATTTGGGCTGAGTTGGGGTTAAATTGTGGTGCCAAATTGGCTGAAAATGCAATACAATTGAGGCTAGATTGTAAATAGCCACTTTTCCCATTTTGTTTTTTTTATAAAAATAGCAATAACGATTTGAAAAGAAAATTAAAAGTACTGGGTAAACAAATATTATATAAATATTAATTTAAAAATGCTGAGGTTAATTTTATAATTATAAAATGCTATCAATTACAAAATAGGTTATAATTACGATTATATGCAATTTAACTTTAAAAATACCAAATAGATTCGTAAAAATATGCAAAAATCACCTTAATTACATTTTGGTATAAATATGAGAATAAAATAAGCTATTCCGCTAAAATGATAATTTTTGGAAAATAATAACTGGGTTTTATTGTACTAAAATAGGCAATCAATTGGTTTAAAAATTAAAAAAAATGCCAAAACCTTTGGGTGTGCTTATATATGCACATATATACTATTTTGGAAATATTTTGGGTATAAAAACTTAGGGAAAAAATTGGGTATCAACTGCTGCCCCTCTTTACCAGAGAAGGATGAAAGAGTTGTCGGGTAAAGATATGATGGCCAATTTTGATCGGAAGTGGTGATTTGAGAAGAATTTGACCGGGCTCTAGTTTTTGAGCTGCCTACATATTCCTAGTTTTACAGGAATCAGGCCGTATGTAGTTCAAGAACCATTGACGGAACATGCTGATGGAGATTCAAAAAGAGACGGACACGACGCTTAGGTAGCAAGAGGTATTTTGAAGGTTGATCAGCTGCGGGAACTGGAGCGGGATCAGTCCTGCTGAGACAGCCGTTGCTAGCCGATGTACCTGCAGGTGAGTAATATGGCGTACATGGTGCATAAACTTAAACGTGATGCAAGTTCCCTTTTGGACCATGAATACAGTCTTCGGACGGTTAGGATGATGTCCTCGGACCATGATGTCCTAGGCCATGAAGCACAAAATAAAGGATTCGCAGGCTATGAAATGATGTTCACGGGCTCTGATAGATATAGATGATGATGGAGATTTAAATACGAACCGGCGATCGTTCAGCCGATGTAGAATTTAAATAAAGTTTGGCGATATTTCAGCCGATTGCAAGACGTAAGTAAAATGTGGCGATATTTCAGCCATGCAAGAGAGATAATGTGGCGATATTTCAGCCGATGCAAATGGAGGTGGCGGTATGTCAGCCATGCAGGTGGAGGTAGAGCTTAACCTCGGAAGGCAGAAAGGTAGCCTTATGCAATGCAAGAAAATGCAGGATAGAGATAGTGCTTAGTCTCGAAAGACAGAAAGATAGCCTTATGCAGATAATGCAGATGGAGACAGTGCTTAGTCTCGAAAGGTAGAAAGGTAGCCTTATGCAATGCAGATAATACAGATGGAGACAGTGCTTAGTCTCGAAAGGCAGAAAGGTAGCCTAATGCAATGCAGATAATGCAGATGGAGACAGTGCTTAGTCTCGAAAGGCAGAAAGGTAGCCTTATGCAATGCATATAATGCAGATTGAGACAATGCTTAGTCTCGAAAGGCAGAAAGGTAGCCTTATGCAATGCAAAATGAAGATGGAGACTGTGCTTAGTCTCGAAAGGCAGAAAGGTAGCCTTGTGCAGATAATGCAGGAGGGAGACAGTGCTTAGTCTAGAAAGGCAGAAAGGTAGCCTTATGCGATGCAAAAATGCAGATGGAGACAGTGCTTAGTCTCAAAAGGCAGAATGGTAGCCTTATGCAATACAGATAATGTAGATGGAGACAGTGCTTAGTCTCAAAGGCAGAAAGGTAGCCTTATGCAATGCAAAATGCAGATGGAGACAATGCTTAGTCTCGAAAGGCAGAAAGATAGCCTTATGCAAGGAGAGAATGTAAAAGGACGAGTAGTAGTGAGATTTCTTAGCTAATAGCTGATTACGATATCGTGACTGCTGGGGAGGTTGTGTATGGATAGAAAGTGACGATTATGAGAAGTTGCGTTCTTGAGACAGTATGCGTACATAAATATTTCTGACAATATTGTAAGTTGAGTGCCTGTGTCCAAAGAAAAATCATGAATTTTGTAAGGGGGAAAGGCTAGTTTATTTTCTTCTGGCTTCCGGCATTGAGCACCATTAGGTTAGCGTCACTAAACAGCAGCAATTCGAACAATAATTATGCATGATTTAGTAAATATAACATAAGTAGAAAAATAGTTTTCTTTAGATGAACCAACGTCTGCGACATGGTTCAAGACATTGCAACCTCTCTTGCTCCAAAATTTTGAGGGTCCTCCTCAAAATTATGCCTCAGTTTACTGGGCTGGCACTTCTGACGGCTGCGCTAAACGGTTGAAAAATCAACTTCGGAATTTTGAGGGTTCTCCTCAAAATTCTGCCCTAATTTACTAACGTGGCATTCCTGGCGATAAGTGGCTGAAAACTAACTTCGGAATTTTGAGGGTCCTCAAAATTCTGCCTTGGTTCCAATAGCAGGGGAAAAATGGAATTTTTATTAAATTGTGACTGAACCCATAGGGCTGCCTACATATCCCCTCTTAAAAGGGAATCAGGTCAGGCGTAGTCCAAATTACATCATAAGGGAATCGTAGGTGGTTACACATAGTATCGTTTCACTGCATCTGAATTGATTGGCTTTGGCCAGACTTCTCTGTCCATCTCTGCAAGAATAAGGGCTCCTCCGGTTAGAACTCGGTGAACCATGTACGGACCTTGCCAGTTGGGAGAGAATTTTCCCTTGGCTTCATCATGATGTAGGAATATCTTCTTCAACACCAGCTGCCCCAGGGTAAACCTCCTTGGCTTAACTCTTTTGTTGAAGGCTCTGGACATTCTATTCTGATACAACTGACTGTGGCAAACTGCATTCATCCTTTTTCCATCTCTGAGGGCTAACTGCTCGTAGCGACCTTTTACCCATTCTGCGTCATCCAACTCTGCTTCTTGCATGATCCTCAAGGAGGGAATCTCTACCTCGGCGGGGATGACCGCCTTTGTACCATAAATCAGCATGTAGGGAGTTGCTCCGGTCGATGTGCGGACCGTGGTGCGGTATCCAGTAGGGAGAATGATAACTTCTCATGCTATTGTTTGTGACTTTCGACCATCTTCCTTAATATCTTCTTGATATTCTTGTTGGCTGCCTCTACAACTTCATTCATCTGAGGCTTGTAGGCTGTAGAATTCTTGTGTTTGATCTTGAATGTCTCACACATTTCTTTCATCAAGTTGCTGTTGAGACTGGAACCATTATCAGTGAAGATTGATTCCGGAATTCCGAATCGGCAAACAATACGGTCACGGACGAAATCTGTCACAACTTTCTTAGTCACTGCCCTGTATGACGCTGCCTCAACCCATTTGGTAAAATAATCAATTGCCACCAGGATAAATGTCACGACCCAAAACCCGCACTGGTCGCGATGGCGCCTCTCGTGAAGACAAGGCTAGCCAACTAACCCAATTCGTCTCTTTTAAATTAATTAAACATAAATGAATAGAAAAAAATGCGACTTAATGACATTATTTCACAAAATCTACAACCCAACACAGCCCAACCAGGGTGTCACAAGTCACGAGCATCTATAAGAATGAAGTTTCCACTATACAGTCTAGAAATACACTGAACAAGATGTATGAATAACATGAAAGGACAGGGGTGCTGCGAACACTGGCAGTCACCTTGCTAGAACCTCTACAACTTCGCCGTCATACTGCCAATACCCGCTACCGGGTGCGTAAATACCTGCAACTACACGCGAGGTGCAGGGAGTAAAGTGAGTACTCCAACTCAGTGAGTAATAAAAGTAAATAATAACGGAGCAACAAGAAATCACATAAAGCAACTAACATGCTATACAAAAACTGGGTACAATTTCTGAGAAATACAATGAAATCGGTGAAATCTTTAGAAATGCTTTGGCTCAGTTCAAATCTCTCTTAAAAAATGGTCTTTTCAACGATTATGAAAACAATTTAAAAATAGTTAGTGCTGACTAGCACAGAAAAATCCGCCCCTCGGGCATAAATACCACAGTATAACAGGTAAAAGACAAGAAGTATGCAAAATGAGCACATAAAAGCTCGCTCCTCGGGCAATATCTAAAACTGAACCAGCCCCTCGGGTTCACTCTCAACAACACTCTCGGCCCCTCGGGCTCCCTCTCTCAGGTCACTCTCAGAAACAGTATCACATAATAACCGCTGCTGCGTGCAGCCCGATCCACATATCGCTGCGGCGTGCAGCCCGATCCATATGGGTACCCGCGCTCATTGTGGGGGTGCAGACTCTGGAGGGGGCTCCTACAGCCCAAGCGCTATATCACTGCGGCATGCAGTCCGATCCAATATATATACATACTACGGCAGGCAGTCCGATCCATATAATATGCTACTGCTGCGTGCAGTCCGATCCATATAATATACTACTGCGGCATGAAGTCCTATCCATATAACATACTACTGCAGCATGCAGTCCGATCCATATATTATCCTCACATCCAGTCCCTCGGCCTCACATCTCTCAGTGTATCCTCACATCTGGCCCTCGGCCACACTCAGTCAGAAAATCATCACAAGCCCCTCGGGCATTAGTAAAATGGTAGTCCTCAACCCAAATTATCATTTAAATTATCATTTAAGACTCAGTCTGAGTAAAAGTGGCTGAGTTGTAAAGTAGTGGAGAAACAGTATGGCTGAGTTCAAGTAATAAGTCAAAAACAGTGAGGAAAACAGTGAAAATAATCCCTGAAGGGTTCAAATAGTTGGCACAAAGCCCAAATACTGCAATCAACCCAAACAACAGTGATAACAAATAAATTTCAGTCGAATACGCGATAAATTAATCAATCGGGACGGACCAAGTCACAATCCCCAGTGGTTCTGTACCCCACGCCCACTATCTGACGTGTAAGTCACCTCAATGTAGCACTACGATGTGCAATCCGGGGTTTCAAACCCTCAAGATATCATTTACAATCATTACTTACCTCGAACAAGTGAAATATATAGCTCGCGACGCCTTTGCCCCTCAAATTGGCCTCCACGCGCGTCGAATCTAGCCAAAATCAGAGCAAATACATCACAATATTCTAAGGGAACAATACCCAATCGAAAACAATCGAAAAATATCAAGAATCTCGAAATTAGGAAAACCCAAGCCCCGGGCCCACTTCTCGAAAAATTACAAAATTCACATCATCGGATTCCTTATCTCGCCACGAGTCTAACCATACAAAAATTATCCAATTCCCATAACATTTCGACCCTCAAGTCCATGATTCTATCCAAGAGGGTTTTCTATACTTTTCCAACAAAATTCAAGGATTAAACACCAAAACTAGTGATAGATTCAAGTTATACAACCAAAATTGAGTTAAGAATACTTACCCCGT
>MU673597.1:0-13690 GCA_026770625.1 Nicotiana glauca | reverse complement strand
AAAATCTCACCTATCAACCAGAATTCGCCAAAATACTAACTTCACCAATTCAAGCCTAATTCTACACCGGACCTCCAAAATTAATTCCGATCGCACTCCTAAGTCACAAATCATCCCCAGAAGCTAACCGAATCACCAGAAATCACATCCGAGCCCTATAACTCATACGTCAATGTCCGGTTGACTTTTCCAACTTAAGCCTTCCTTAAAGAGACTAAATGTCTCATTTCTTATCAAACCCAATCCAAATCAACTCTAACACACCACATATCGATAACGAAACATGAAGAAGCATAAAATGGGGGAAATGGAGTAGTAACTCATGAGACGACGGGTCGGGTCGTCAAATCCTCCCCAACTTAAACAAACGCTCGTCCGCGAGCATACCCAGAGTTGTACTAGAAGCCAACCAATAGCTGAATGACCATACCAAGCATATACCTGGGGTGATACCACGTCACCTTATCTCATATAGGTCCGATAACACAACATAGCTGAAATTACCCAATCCAGTCTAGCCCATAAATCATAGAACTACCCTTTCACTTCTGAAACCATCAATACGACCAAAACCTCACACCTATACTTGAATAGTCCCGAACCAGCTGTAATAATCCATACCTGCAACCTCAGGTGAAATCATATGATATACCACATAATCCAAGCACTCGAAACGATAACTTCTATTCACAGCAGTTGCCACAATAACCAAATACTGATAGAAAACCTCTTATTAGCCAAAGTCTTGTTACATCACTTTCATATACAGCCAAAGATAAATGAAACATGCAATAAACCGTAACCATTTCTCATATCAACCATTCATGAAGCCACTTCCCTTTTGACTAATACCACAGCAGATTTTTGAGCCGAACCTCGATATTATCCTTCCAACAAGCTAAAAATCTAATATGTTCGTATTCATTAGGGACTCCCACGATCACCTTGAATCCAATACACTACTCTGGTGATATGACACCTCAACATAGTCCTAAGCCACAACTTGCATAATACCCGTACCAATGAGAAACGGTCTGAACATAATCAAATCATGGCAAATGACTCAACAAAAGAGTTGTGCCTCAATCTCATCAATACCATTACAACACAAGGCTAAGACCCCGTCTCACATCGTAGAAATAGAACAGTTGAGTCTACCTCAAAGGGTCATAACTCCATGTAGCCCCCCTACAATGCGCGATCATATCGAAACACTGTTACACATGAAACACCTCAAGTCACTAAGATCAAAAATCGACAGCCACGCACATTTTGATATTTGGAACCAAAGCATATCATTACATTCGCGGTGAAACAAATAACATATGACTCGCAACCCGATAGGTCATAATCGTACTCCATTTACCGATCAACACTCAATTACTCTTCCTGCTCGACTTCCTCTATGAATCCCCAATAGAACCGCCCCACATGTGCCCATATCCAACAAATCATAATGTCTCACAGCATAGAAAAGAAACTCATAGATCTCCCTAGATCACTAGCAAGTTCAATAACGATCGAATCAACCTACCCCTCAACAACATAATTCGGGGCCAACCAAGCTAACTCAAGCTAAACACGTATCCAATCAACTTACCAATGAAGTCATTTCCAAGAAGCCTGAAGCTACTCCTTCCACTACTATAACTCCTACCGGAGCCATACGATACGGTGCCCGATACCAAATAAATACCGAAATCCACAATCTCGCCCGGTGACATTCCCGGCCACAAGAAACGCATCCGAAAGAGTCCCTCAATATCGAAACTAAATCAATGGTAGAAACCTCTGCACTGAGGTCCGCCACGAAGGCCAAATTAAGAAAAGCAATCTTTACCAGTCGGCCGCTGGTCTTTGGAATACAAACCACTCTGCTAGAACATAATTCGATGCACCTCACCATGCAACCTGTGGCATTTTCCGACATAGCCCATAGCACAATAGTCTAGAATAACCCAACACTGAGACAACCAGTATACACCCCGATATCATATCCAAAGTCTAATATACCAAGCAAAGAAAGATCCACTCGGGCCTCCAATCCCAATAGCCGCTAACGGTACGAATACACACGATCCATAACCACTACATAGTCTGTACCTGAGAACTCCCAGTCTCCAACTCCATATAGCACACGAATCACTGTACCTGACCCCAAATTCCGCAGTATGAACACATATTACAGCTCAAGTACCCAATCACTCCACGAAAGATATTCTAAAATTCCCCTGTGCCATCAAACAAACTTAGATATCAGCAGTCGATCTAGCAAGAAAGCACCGCAATACTAACATAGTATCATCACTCCAATCACATTAACCTTTTCTGAGACATTTACTCTCATCAAATCACTTTCGATTAGCAGTACCATTTCCTTGATTACCTGAGGCTACCCGTTGCCTAAGAATTTTATGAACTTCTTTTCAGAACTGAACTGTAACTCATCTAGTCAAGAACTTCCGCTGATCCCATTTGGAAGAAAATAATCACACATCCTACGCTTCGCATGCCCGTAGAAAGATATATACATCTCCAAACCACGGTAAAACCCAACAAGAACTCTCTCCCAATTCCATTTGCACGAGCTAAACTGCCAGGACTGAATTCTTCTATCCAAACTGAGCTAAGCAAGTTGTCAGAACTCAAGAACTTTGTTGCACAATGCCTGTATAGGCTCATTACCTCGAACACATACGAAGAATTAATCATATCCTTACCATATCGATTCGGTCCACTAACAAGCTACTTTATTTATCTAGGTTTCCTTCTAATTCATTTTCAACTTGATATTCCCTCTTGTTGTAGCACCACAGTTCCTCAACCCAGGCTCACTATACGAGACCCAAGCACGAGACCACACTGTCTAAGACCCATAAGCCACTGAATACTCTCTCAAATATTCCCAGAAATGCCACATTCCAGAATACTTTACTTGAAGAACTTCCTGCGAATCTGAATACGTTACCATTACTTTCCAGATACCGATACATAGGATCCCATAATCAACATAAAAATACCACAAGTCTTGACCCTTTTCCAATGAAAACACAGTCTCTACCCACGCACACAACCTTAAGACACCCGATTGTTACATATAGAATCTTGAACACAATAAAACCATTCTCGAGAGTCATTTACTTCATATTCGAACTGCAATTTACCTGATCAAACGGACATAACCATCCGTGCCTCATTAGCACTCTGACACTGCAGGATATGATCTTATTCCAATACAAACAAACATCATCCTTCTCCATACACTGAGCATTCTTTATCAATGACAGCTCAAGACATCCTATTATTTTCACACATCTGCGAAGCACCATATAACCTTTGTCAAAATTTTGCTCCACTCGTGCCATCCTCGGCTCAATTTCTGCAACCAGGACTGATCCGCCAGCATACCTCGAAACGGAACCAGCATAGCACATGATCGTGCGATCAGCTAATCAACAACAACCTCCCCAACTTGGCTCGAAGCTATATACCAGGACACACTCGATAACCCATAATGCTTCTACTCTAATGATGCCACAATACCATAGTGATATTAAACTCAAATCGTTTACAAGTTTTTGAAAACACAGATCATTTAGTACTGTAATCCTCTACACTTCCCGCATCCATCTCTATATCAGTTAAGTCCACTCTCTTAAGCGACTCGAATTTTCGAATTTCAACACGTACCCTTCAATTACACATGAGATCTTCTAACATACACATAAGGATCATACCCGTTAAGAACACTCCGCAGGAGATAATCCACCTACTTTACCTCAATTTAGTACTTTAGTATACCTTCCACCATCATATACGTTACACAATCATTAGTCTTCTTGAGTTTCAACTCATACCGCCACATGTAATGCACTACCCTCCTTAACTAAGAGACACGAAAATATTCTTCACGCGCCCATATTCGGGCTACACATCGAATCACAATAGGATTCGAACACTTAACAGTTCATCTATTATCCCGCAGACTTCTTCGTCACTACCAAGTTATATAGAGACATCTCGTAGTACTAACATACTCATCCCATGGATATCCAACCACCATTCTGGCTAATAGGGACAATACCGAACATTAAGTTCAAAACACCTGCACACACAATCAGCACCTCGGTGCTCAAACCATGGCAAAGATCCGGCCTCAAGTCCTCCAACCTGGCCCAACATCAAACTCACGGAGATCACATCTCACCCCTTGATGAGGGAATCACAAGCTATCAAGGCACATCTGACGTTGAGCGCTCACCTGCGCATACAGTCGTATGGAAGGAATTTCAAGAGTTATATCTCAAGCAGAATCAAGTACACATGATAAGAATTCTAAGAAAGTGAAGTTTTCCTAAAGGTTCTGCAGCCTCTCAAAGATAAATACAGACGTCTCTGTACCGATCCGCGAGACTCTACTAAACCTGCTCATGACTCATGAGTCCTAGTGACCTAGGCTCTGATACCAACTTGTCACGACCCAAAACCCGCACTGGTCGCGATGGCGCCTTTCGTGAAGAAAAGGCTAGCCAGCTAACCCAATTCATCTCTTTCAAAGTAATTAAACATAAATGAATAGAAAAAAATGCGACTTAATGACATTATTCCGCAAAATCTACAACCCAACACAGCCCAACCGGGGTGTCACAAGTCACGAGCATCTATAAGAATGAAGTTTACACTATACAATCTAGAAATACACTGAACAAGATGTATGAATAACATGAAAGGACAGGGGTGTTCCGAACACTGGCAGTCACCTTGCTAGAACCTCTACAACTCCGCCGTCATACTGCCAATACCCGCTACCGGGTGCGTAAATGCCTACAACTGCACGAGAGGTGCAGGGAGTAAAGTGAGTACTCCAACTCAGTGAGTAATAAAAGTAAATAATAACTGAGCAACAAGAAATCACATAAAGCAACCAACATGCTATACAGAAACCGGGTACAATTTATGAGAAATACAGTGAAATCTTTAGAAATGCTTTGGCTCAGTTCAAATCTCTTTTAAAAAAAATGGCATTTTCAATGATTACGAAAACAATTTCAAAATAGTTAGTGCTGACTAGTACAGAAGAATCCGCCCCTCGGGCATAAATACCACATTATAACAGGTAAAAGACAAGAAGTACGCAAAATGAGCACATAAAAGCTCGCCCCTCGGGAAATATCTTAAACTAGAACAGCTCCTCGGGTTCACTTTCAACAACACTCTCGGCCCCTTAGGCTCCCTCTCTCAGGTCACTCTCAGAAACAGTATCACATAATAATCGCTGCGGTGTGCAGCCCGATCTACATATCGCTGCGGCGTGCAGCCCGATCCATATGGGTACCCGCGCTCACTGTGGGGGTGCAGACTCCGGAGGTGCTCCTACAGCCCAAGCGATATATCACTGTGGCATGCAGTCTGATCCAATATATATACATACTGCGGTGTGCAGTCCGATCCATATAATATGCTACTGCGGCGTGCAGTCCGATCTATATAATATACTTCTACGGCGTGCAGTCCGATCCATAGCTCGCTACGGCGTGCAGCCCGATCTATATGGGTACCCGCGCTCACTGTGGGGGTGCAGACTCCGGAGGTTCTCCTACAGCCCAAGAAATATATCACTGTGGCATGCAGTCCGATCCAATATATATACATACTGCGGCGTGCAGTCCGATCCATATAATATGCTACTGCGGCGTGTAGTCCGATCTATATAATATACTACTGCGGCGTGCAGTCCGATCCATCTAACATACTACTGCGGTGTGCAGTCCGATCCATATATAATCCTCACATCCAGGCCCTCGGCCTCACATCTCTCAGTGTATCCTCACATCTGGCCCTCGGCCACACTCAGTCAGAATATCATCACAAGCCCCTCGGGCATAGTAAAACGGTAGTCCTCAGCCCAAATTATCATTTAAATTATCATTTAAGACTCAATCTGAGTAAAAGTGGTTGAGTTGTAAAGTAGTCGAGAAACAGTACAACTGAGTTCAAGTAATAAGTCAAAAACAATGAGGAAAACAGTGAAAATAATCCCCGAAAGGTTCAAATAGTTGCACGAGGCCCAAATACGGAAATCAGCCCAAACAACAGTGATAACAAATAAATTTCAGTCGAATACGCGGTAAATTAATCAATCGGAGTGGATCAAGTCACAATCCCTAGTGGTGCTCTACCCCACGCCCACTATCCGGCGTGTAAGTCACCTCAATGTAGCACTACGATGTGCAATCCGGGGTTTCAAACCCTCAGGATATCATCTACAATCATTACTCACCTCGAACTGATAAAATACCTAGCTCGCGACGCCTTTGCCCCTCAATTGGCCTCCACGCGCATCAAATCTAGCAAAAATCAGAGCGAATACATCACAATATGATAAGGGAACAAAACCCAATTGAAAAATATCAAGAATCTTGAAATTAGCTAAACCCGGGCCCCGGACCCACTTCTCAAAAAATTACAGAATTTACATCATCAGATTCCTTTTCTCGCCACGAGTCAAACCATACAAAAATTATCCAATTCCCATATCATTTTGACCCTCAAATCCATGATTCTATCCAAGAGGGTTTTCTATACATTTCCAACAAAATTCGCAGACTAAACACTAAAACTAGTGATAGATTCAAGTTATACAACCAAATTTGAGTTAAGAATACTTACCCCGCTGTTCTCTCCAAAAATCTCCCGAAACATCGCCTTATCTGAGCTCCAAATCGTCAAAAATGGCAAATGGGATGAAGTTTGGACTTTATTTTGCTTCCAAGGGATTTGTTCTTCGCGTTCGCGGTCCTCCTCTCGCGTTCGCGAAGAACAAAGTTCCAAAAATTCATTTTCCAAACTCTGCTCGTACAGCCTCTAGTGTAATGTTCATAACTTTTTACACATAACTCCAAATGCCTATTATAATATGTTTCTGGAAACTATATTCAAAGAGCTACAACTTTGGTGTATGAATAATCTCCAAATGCATTAAAGTTTGAGATATACGAGCCTCCAAAGTAAGGCCTGCGCAACAGAATTGCCTCTTCTTCGCGAACGCGAGGCTCTCTTCTGGAACGCGAAGAACAAAACCCTAGAAGCCAAATCCTTCTTCGCGGACGCGGGGGGACCCTCGCGAACGTGAAGAATAATACCAGATACCAACTTCAGCCATTGCATAACAGCCCAAAATTATCCAAAACCATCCCGAAATACATCCGAGGCCCTCGGGACCTCAACCAAACACGCCAACATATCCCATAACATTATTCAAACTTCTTCCAACCTTTGGAATGCTCAAAACAACATTAAAACACCAAATTTGCATCGGATTCAAGCCTAACAATTTCAAGAACTTCCAAATTTCATTTTTGATAAAAAAAAAACCAACCAAACCACGTCCGAATGAACATGAAATTTTGCAGACAAGTCCAAAATGACATAATGAAGCTACAACAACTCTCGGAATTTCATTCCGACCCTCGGATCAAAATCTCACCTATCAACAAGAATTCGCCAAAATACTAACTTCGCCAATTCAAGCCTAATTCTACACCGGACCACCAAAATCAATTCTGATCGCACTCCTAAGTCACAAATTATCCCCCGAAGCTAACCGAATCACCAAAAATCACATCTGAGCCCTATAACTCATAAGTCAACGTTCGGTTGACTTTTCCAATTTAAGCCTTCCTTAAAGAGACTAAGTGTCTTATTTCTTATCAAAACCAATCCAAAAAAACTCTAACACACCATATACCGATAAAAAAACATGAAGAAGCATAAAATAGGGAAAATGGAGTGGTAACTCATGAGACGATGGGTCGGTTCATCACAATAAATATGTGCCTATTTGATGCGGCAGGCTCGATAGGTCGAATGACATCCATTCCCCAGGCGGCGAATGGCCACGGTGAGCTTGTTGCAGTAAGCTTGTTTGGAGGCACCTTTATCATATATGCATGTATCTGACAGCGATGGTATTTGCTAACATACTGGATACAGTTTGTTTCCATAGTCATCCAAAAATACCCTACTCGGAGTATCTTCTTTGCTAAGATAAAACCATTCATGTGTGGCCCGCAGGTCCCTACGTGCACTTCGTCCAGTTGTCTGGATGCTTCTTTTGCTTCAACACACCTTAGTAAACCCAAATAGGTAGTCCTCTTGTACAGGATTCCCCCACTGTGAAAGAAGTTGTTGGATAATCTCCAAAGTGTGCGTTTCTGAGCGGCGTTGGCAAGTTCTGGATATTCTCCCATTGTCAAGTACTCCTTGATGTCATGGAACCATGGTTTTTTGTCCGCTTCTTCCTCAACGTGACCAGAATAAGCTGGATGATCATAAATCTTTACTGGGATGGGATCAATAAAATTCGTATCTGGATGCTGGATCATGGATGATAAAGTAGCTAATGCGTCAGCGAACTCGTTCTGGATCCTGGGGACATGTTGAAATTCCGTATTTGTGAATCTTTTCCTTAACTCCTGTATGTGATGCAAGTTAGGGAGTATCTTGGAGTTTTTGGTTTCCCATTCTTCTCGAACCTGATGTATGAGCAAGTCTGAATCCCCGATCACTAGCAACTCCTGGATGTTCATATTAAGGGTCATCTTGAGCCCCAGGATGCAGGCTTCAAATTCGGCCATATTATTTGTGCAAGGGAATCTGAGCTTGGCAGATACCAGGTAATGCTGGCCGGTTTCTAATACTAGGACTGCTCCTATGCCAACTCTTTTTAAATTTGTGGCTCCGTCAAAAAACAACCTCCAACCATCGAAGGATTCTGCAATATCTTCCCCGACAAAGGACACTTCTTCGTCAGGAAAATACGTTTTCAGGGGTTCGTATTCTCCACCAACAGGATTCTCGGCAAGGTGATCTGCTATGGCTTGGCCCTTGATTGCTTTCTGAGTCATGTAAACAATGTCGAATTCACTTAGAAAGATTTTCCACTTGGCGAGTTTCCAGTGGGCATGGGCTTCTGGAAGATATACTTCAGCGGTTCCATCTTTGATACGAGATAAGTAGTGCAGGCACAGAAATAATGCCTCAGTTTTTGAGCTACCCAAGTCAGAGCACAACAGGTGTACTCCAATAAGAATATCGGGCCTCGTACGAGGTGAACTTCTTACTGAGATAGTAGATGGCTTTCTCCTTCCTCCCTATTTCATCATGTTGTCCCATAACACAACCGAATGCTCTATCCAAAACTACGAGATAAAGCAATAGAGGCCTTCCTGGCTCGAGCGGAACCAAGACTGGTGGCGTTGATAGGTATTCCTTGATTCTATCAAAGGCTTTCTGACAATCATCAGTCCATTTAGTAGCAGTGTCTTTCTTCAACATTTTAAAGATGGGTTCACAAATGACCGTGGACTGAGCTATGAACCGGCTGATATAGTTGAGTCTTCCCAAGAAACTCATCACGTCCTTCTTGTTCTTGGGTGGTGACAATTCTTGAATGTTTTAGAGATAAGAGTTCGCACAATTACTACTAGACTTGTTCAAACAGATGGGGATATTTTTCTTTCATTTCATCTTTCGCTTCCCATGTGGATTTCTCAACTCGATAAAGCACCACAATATTTATTATCAATGAAAAGAACCTCAGCATTACAAACAATATTTTATCACGATGATACCTGGGTATGGACCGCACATTTTTAAATCATATCACCTAGAAGGTACCTTTCATATCAAAACCAACTGCTATGCAATCAAGAGAAAATATTTTATTTTCACAACACTCTCGGCCTTCAATGGCCTCTTATACCTACAGACTTCTCTAGAACACATTCACCGGAGCAATTTCGACCCCTAAACTTACTTAACAAGGATAACAAGTAGATATTTCGCATAAGCTAACTATCCACTAACTTGACCTTCAATAATTACTATAAGATGTGCTATCATAAACTGACCATAAAATTACCTATCAAATATATATGTGATCACCCTGTGAAGCTTCATCTTTGACTCATCTGAACTTACAATACCCAAAAGATCTAATACAATGAGGAATAACAGAGTTCAAGATAGGCTGGAGGTATTCAGGAATCCATTAATGCGGTGAGTAGAGTACTTTCTGAGGTTATATGTTAAGGGACACAAAAGTTACAACTAACAATGCTGACATGGTTAATTATTATGACGACATCAATTATTACACAAATGAGGCATAGGGGTAAGTAGTACATTAGCAATAGGAATCATTAAGGAGGAATATTCAATTACATGACCCAGTCATTTCCTAGGGTAAAGGGAAAATCAATTCATGCTCTAGTACTTTGAATGTGATATGGGAGTCAAAATTCATGAAGTGGAATTACACTCCTGACGTTAGCTGACACAAGGAATCTATACCGTAAGCCCATGAGGATGAAAATAAAGTTAAAACACTTATGAGATTATCATAACTCAAACAGCTTAACCCTCCCTGACAGTTGACCCTATATGAGAGAACTAAAGGTGTGACAACTTGTCTTCCAAATCAATATTCTCATGATATGTGCAAAAAACTGAAGGCATCTAATCTCACCCCTTTCACGAGTAAAACCACATAGCTCGGACATCTAAATGTTGGGATGAAATTATGTACTGGTTAGAGGCATTCTAATGGTTAACATGATGCTCCGGGGAGAAAGATAGCTAAACTCTCCTCACATCACAATGATATAGTCAATTATTCTAGAAGTTGAGTGAGGAGAAACCCACGTAACCCATCCAGTCCGACCCATTTAAGACTTTGGAAAAATGGGACGCACCTTGGTTTGAAATTAGGGTAATTTCAACCTAAACTTAAAGGAAAATCATTACTTTTGAAACCAATGAGACAAACCCTCATAGTCTTGGAAAATCAATAACAGTGGTGAGAAGGTACTTAAAACCATTGTGAGTTGGTATAAAACAAGACCTCAAAGTGCCCACATGGATAAGTTCGAAAGAATGAGGCGTCTTAATGCATTTATCGATGAGAAGTAACCTGGGTTATCTAGTCACATGGATAAGTAGAGCAGGTAAATGGTTGTTAGAAGAACATATACAAAGAATACCAACAATATTTATTTATTCCAACTAAAGGAATATGTCCCCTTCCTTAATGCTACAAGACTTCCTCTTTGATGCCATGAAACGTAAATGAATTTTACAATGAGAGTTGTCAGATGAAATAGATAGTAGTATAGCAAAACTAATGAGCACCATTTGGAACCAACAAGCTTAAACTAAGTTAAAGATATTAGAAGTCCATAGTAAAGGGGGATTTACCCACTTTCAGTGTCCTTTTAGAAAAGGGTACTTGTAGAGTATAAAAATAAGGTGAATTTAATCGACTCGTATAGTTGGATGACTAGTCAAGACATTGAGATAATATCGCATTGAATATTACGGTTAAACAACAAACCATGCAAGACAAATGAAAAGAAAGTGAAAGAGCCTTATGGAAGTAAATAAGATTTAAATAAAAAGATTCTGTAAGAAATTTATCGGATATAGTCCCTTGGTGAGAATTTAGGAAAAACAAGTGGGAAGTACCATTCCTAGAATTATAACTCAATTCAAGGGCATAATTATAGAACTTAATTTCACAAGAATGTAAATAAGAGAATTCATAATAGAGTGGATTCACGAATAGCGCGTCTCGTTCAAAGAGTCGATACACACAATGTTTTGTTATTCAACACCTTGTTAAGACCACGTTTATGAGAAATCTTCAATATGGATGTACATATACAATAAGTAGAAATTTTCATTTGACTCCCTTAATGACGTTAGGTTGATAGGGCAATAGCTTAATAGATACCCCTCGACTCCACATCCCTAACGTATGTAGGTAACATAATGATATACTACATGATCTGATGGTGAAGAGACATTAATAGGGACAAGGACACTCCCCTCTTAGCGATATGTTCTACCAATCCCTCCACAGCTCAATATATTCTCCTAACAAGTCCTTAGGCAATGCACTCGGACTCAATGGTGGGATCAATTCCTCATTACATGCTTCAAATTCACGGGTTATGGTATCAAGGTTACCAATCTTGAGAATAAGACTTAGAGAGGAAATCAGCTCCCTAACTTGAGCTCTGTCGCACGATTGAAGTATCAAAGAAGGGTGAAATTTCTAAATGTCCGAATAGCCTCCAACTTATAGATGTGGTCGACAACACACCAATAAGAAGGACTCTACTAGACACGGCTCCGAGACATCCTAGGACTCATTAAAACTTTAGGCTCTGATACCAATTTTGTCACGCCACAAAATCCGAGGAGCGCGACTGGTGCTCAACCGAGTAAACCCAACTGAGCAAGCCTGTTAGGTTTCATTCTACACAAAAAACGTCATGATTAAATAGGAGATAGACTCCATTAATCAGATTTAGTAGGTATTTCATTAATAACTTTCATTTCATTTCCATAAGCAACTTAAATCATAATTATCAAAATATTACAAGTCTTAAGAATCTTTGCCAAACATCAATGTTTTTGCTTTATTTCCAATACCCGACACTACCCACAACCTTTCTATGGAGCCTCTAAACATAACTCAAGAGTAATATAATATGGAAATGCCGGTAACAAGGCTCCGACTATACCTCAAATACAACGTATAAGACAATATATGAAATAGATCCCCCAAATGAAGTGGGGCTCACCAAGTCAGCTGAAAGGATGATACGGCACTAGCTGCGACCAACATCGCCTGCTATAGGAACACCTACATCCATTAAAAGACGTAGCGCCCCCGGCAAAAGGGACGTTAGTACCATGGAATAGTACTAGTATGTATAACTAAATACCATTTTACTAGAAACAACTACCAATCAATGACAAGTAAATCACATAGGTGAATCAAATATGCAAATCATAAAATCATTCACATAGTTCCCATAACATAGTTTGGGTCATTCCTTTCATACGTTCATCACTGTTTTCAATACCACCGCTATCCTGAGCGGAGTCCGATCATGACCCGACCGGCTAGGTTGCCTCATTTGAGGCATGTATCTTAATCACTATTTCATTTCCTCTATCCAGAGTTCAATATCAGCACATTACCACCATGTGTGCGGCATGGTGTCCGATCACGACCCGATCGGCTAAGTCGCCTTATCTAGGCGTTGTTCTTTTCCCATTAGTCATCACATACGATTATTTATTTCACATATATCATATCAATTCCTTGGCACTTAGGGCCTCCATTATCACATCGTTTTCCATTTTCAATATTCATCTTGCAAGTTGTGATCATAGATATATACAAGAGTAGTTTAAGTTGGAAGCACAGGTAAGTGAGCATATAGCTAGCATGAATAATTCTCAGTTTCAATTCTTTGCCTATAGCCTAAGCATTTCGACACATAATTGTATTCTTCATACTTTTATAAATTTTCAAGAATGGTACATTACATCACATTGAGGCCCATCATTCACGTATATGTGTAGATAATTACAAATTAATTAATGTGCAATAACAATCAATACATCAACCAGTTCAAACCTGACCACACTTTTGTAAACGCCCACGGAGCTCAATTTCTAATAAAAGGGGATTTTAGCCATACATACCTCAATATAGCTTCCCTTACTCTTTACAAATTTTCGGAACTCTTATCGCTTCGATCTGTTGTGAGCACGTGATTTTTACCCTAAGCAAATTATCCCAAAAATGTCAAATAAAATAATTTTTACAATTTTT
>MU673591.1:7308-31916 GCA_026770625.1 Nicotiana glauca | reverse complement strand
ATCAAAAATTGAATTTGTGGCACTTGACATCACCGGGAGGAACTATTTATCATGGGTTCTTGATGCTGAAATTCATCTTGACGCTAAAGGTCTTGGAAACACTATTATATAAGGAAATAAAGCATCAAATCAGGATAAAGCGAAGGCCATGATTTTCCTTCGTCATCATCTACATGAAGGGTTAAAACCTGAATATTTAACCGTAAAAGATCCACTTGAATTATGGATTAATTTGAAGGATCGATATGACCACCTAAAACTTACGGTATTACCGAAAGCTCGGTATGAGTGGATACATTTAAGGATGCAAGACTTTAAAACCGTAAGTGAGTATAATTCTGCTATCTTCAAAGTAAGTTCTCTATTAAAATTATGTGGAAACACTATCACAGATGAGGACATGGTCGTAAACGTGGACGTGGCAGGAGCGAAATAATTATCGTCATTATGGTGGAAATAAATCGGAGAACAATAAGAGTTCTCAAATTAATCATTCAAAAGGTAAAGCTAGTATGTGTCACCGATGTGGTATGAGATGTCATTGGGTACGCATTTGTCGTACGCCAGAGCATTTTGTCGAACTTTATCAAGCCTCCCTCAAGAAAAAGGAAAATAATGTGGAGGCACACTTAACCTTTCAAAATAATGATGATGAAGCGGGTCCCTCAAATAAATATGATTCTAAGGCACATCTTGCATATAAAGATGATGATTTTGAAGGCCTAACAAATATTACTCATTTAGAAGTTGGAGACTTCTTTGAGGATATTGACTGAAGAACTAATCATCTTACTGGGGAATGAAGCTATAAAAGTTGTTATTTTTATGTTTGTAACTAGTTTATTTTTCTTGAGTGTATTTTCTTAATGCATCATGTGTTGCTAGTCTCTACATTCCTAATGTATTTCTTAATTTTTTTTTTGTTTGTCTTTCATATTTCTTATGATGTATTATTTGTCTTTTTTATGAAGAATATGAAAATTCCCCAGTCTTCAGTTGGACTCAAGATTAATAAAGATGATATATATCTTCTAGATAGTGCTACAACACACACTATTTTAAAAGATAAGAGATTTTCTCTTATTTGGTAATGAAAGAAGCGAATGTTAATACAATATCTGGTAGTACAAGATTAATTGAAGGTTCTGGAGGAGCCAATTTATTACTACTAGGAGGAACAAATTTGGTTATTGATGAAGCACTATATTGTAGTAAATCTCAAAGAAACTTATTAAGTTTCAAAGATATTCGCCAAAATAGCTATCATATTGAGACTACAAATGATGAAAAAATTGAATATCTTTATATTACTACAATAACGTATGGTAAGAAATACGTGCTTGAAATGTTACCTGTTCTTTCCTCCGGCTTATACTACATAAGTATTAGCAGGATTGAAACACATGCTGTAGTAAACGAGAAATTTACTAATCAAGATAATTTTATTATTTGGCATGACCGGTTGGGCCATCCTGGTTCTAATATGATGCGTAAAATAGTTGAGAATTCACATGGACATGCAATGAAGAATCAGAAGATTCTTCAATTTAAGGAGTTCTCTTGTGTTGCATGTTCTCAAGGCAAATTAATTATTAGACCATCAACTACTAAAGTTAGGATAGATACCTGTATTTTTGGTACGTATACAGGGTGATATATGTGGGCCCATTCACCCTCCATGTGAACCATTAAGATATTATATGGTTTTGGTAGATGCATCTACAAGATGGTCACATGTGTGATTACTATCAACTCACAATATGGCATTTGCGAGATTGTTGGCTCAAATAATAAAGCTAAGAGCACAATTTCCAGATTATGCAATTAAAACAATTTGTCTTGATAATGCTGGTAAGTTTACATCCCAAGCTTTTAATGATTATTGTATATCAATTGAGATAACAGTTGAGCATCCGGTTGCTCATGTTCATACACAAAATGGTCTAGCGGAATCATTGATCAAACACCTCCAATTAATTTCTAGACCAATGCTTATGAGAACAAAACTTCCCCTTTCAGTATGGGGTCATGCTATTTTACATGCAGCAGTACTTGTGCGGATAAGGCCCACAGGTTATCATAAAGTCTCCCTATTGCAATTGGCTTTTGGTCAGGAGCCAAATATTTCCCATATTAGAATCTTAGATTGTGCAATATATGTTCCAATTGCTCCACCACAATGCACAAAAATGGATCCCCACAGAAGGTTGGGGATATATATTGGATATGAATCTCCTTCTATTATAAAGTATCTAGAGCCAATGACTGGAGATTTATTTACGGCAAGATTTCTTAATTGCCATTTTGATGAATCAGTATACCCAACATTAGGGGAAGAAAATAAGCAGCTGAAAAAGGACATAGATTGGAATGCATTATCACTGTCTTATTTAGATCCTCGAACAAATCAATGCGAACAAGAGGTTCAAGAGATTGTTCATTTGCAAAATATTGCAAATCAATTGCCAGATGCATTCACTGACCTACCAAGTGTGACTAAGTCACATATTCCAGCTTCTAGTTCTCCAATTCGAGTTGATATCCCAGTAGGACAATCAATTAAAGCAAATAAGTCTAAGTCACGCTTGAAACGTGGTAGACCAATCGGTTCTAATGATAAAAATTCTCGAAGAAGAAAAGGAACAAATGATCAAAGTGATCATAACACGGAGGTAGTGGCTCATGAAGATCCCCAAGACATAACAAATGATAAGACCTTAGGGGAGGTCCAGGTACCTAAAAATAATGAGAATGAAGAGATATCAATAATTTAAGTCTCATCGGGAAAAAGATGGAACCGAAATAATATTATTATTGATAACATTTTTGCTTATAATGCTGCTATTGAAATAATGCAACAAGATAAAGATTTTGGACCAAAATCTGTTGATGAATGTAGACAGAGAAATGATTGGCCAAAATGGAAAGACGTTATCCAGGCAGAGTTAACTTCACTTGGAAAACATGAAGTCTTCGGACCCATAGTTCGAACACCTGAAGACATAAAGCCAGTAGGTATAAATGGGTTTTCGTGCGAAAACGAAATGATAAAAATGAAGACGTTAGATATAAAGCGCGACTTGTGGCACAAGGGTTTTCGAAAAGGCCCGTCATTGATTATATGGAGACATATTCTCCTGTAGTGGATGCTATCACCTTCATGCATCTCATAAATATGGTAGTGCAAGAAACACTTGATATGCGTCTAATGGATGTTGTTACAGTCTATTTGCATGGATCATTAGACAACAATTTTTTTATGAAAGTACCTGAGGAATTTAAAGTGCTAGAAGCATATAAACATTTTCGAGAAACTTATTCAATAAAGATTCATAAATCTTTATACGGATTGAAACAATTAGGTCGTATATGGTACAATCGCCTGAGTGAATACCTGTTGAAAGAAGGGTACAAGAATGATCCAATTTGTCCTTGTGTCTTTATAAAAAGACCTGAATCTGAATTTATTATAATCGCAATGTATATTGATGATTTAAATATCATTGGAACTCATAGGGAGCTTCCAAAAGCATTAGACTGTTTGAAGAAAGAATTTGAAATGAAAGATCTTGGAAAGACAAAATTTAGCCTTGGTCTACAAATTGAGTAAATGAAAGATGAAATATTTGTCCATTAATCAACATACAACGAAAAGATTGTAAAGCGATTCTATATGGATAAAGCATATCCATTGAGTATCCCGATGGTTGTGAGATCACTTAATATAAAGAAAGATCCATTCCGACCTCATGAAAATGATGAAGAGCTTCTTGGTGCCGAAGTACCATATCTTAGTGCAATTGGGGCATTAATGTATCTTGCCAATAATTCTCGACCAGATATATCTTTCTTAGTAAGCTTATTGGCAAGATTTAGTTCTTCGCCAACACAAAAGACACTGGAATGGTATTAAACATATATTCAGATACCTCCAAGGGACCATTGATATGGGTTTATTTTGTTCAAATGGATCCAAGTCATCATTGATTGGTTATGCAGATGCAGGATATTTATCTGATCCACATAAAGGTCAATCTCAGATAGGCTATTTATTTGCAAGTAGAGGCACATCCATATCATAGAGTCCAACGAAACAGACTATGGTTGGTACTTCTTCAAATCATGCAGAGATAATAGCCACGAAGCAAGTCGAGAATGCGTTTGGTTGAGATCGATAACTCAACACATTCAGGAAACATGTGGTCTTTCTTCGAAAGAGAATATTCCAACAATATTGTATGAAGACAATGCTGCATGCATAACTCAATTGAAAGGAGGATACATCAAAGGAGATAGAATAAAACACATTTCACAGAAATTCTTTTTCACTCATGATCTTCAAAAGAATGGTGAAATAGATGTTCAACAAGTTCGTTCAAGTGATAGTTTAGCTGATTTGTTCACTAAGGCATTACCAACCTCAACATTTGAAAAGCTGATATACAAGATTTGAATGCGTCGTTTTCGAGACATTAAGTGATGTTTTCATCAGGGGAGTTACTACGTGCTACACTCTTTTCCTTAACCAAGGTTTTGTTCCACTGGTTTTCCTGGTAAGGTTTTTAATGAGGTAGCAAGCAATGCATATTACAAATAACTATGTACATCCCAATATTTATTTTGTAAGTTCTTAATGAGGCACATTATCTGACATGGACATCCAAGGGGTAGTGTTATGAATAGTTTGTAGATTGGATGTCCATGTTGTGAATATCTTACAGATTGAATCTCCTACTTTATGTCCATCTCATTCACTATCTCATTCACAATTTACAATAATAAGTCTTCTTTTATGCGTATAAAAGACTATGTAAATTGTAATTAAAGACACACCAAAAAGAAGTGAAATACTCCTTCTTCCTATCTCTATTTCTTATTTACATTTCACTTTATTGCTTTTATTTTATAACACATAAGGAAATTGGGTAGGTGTTGAATTTAAAAGTTTGTGATATATTTTTTCTTCACACAAAGTATTATTTTCCACCACAAGAGCTAGGTTGTTGACTTGGCAAAAAGAACAAAGAGAAGTCCGTCGGCCCATCAGTATTGGCACTTCATTGAAACAATAGAAGTATAGAACAAACACATTGTGCTCATCATTTGGAGCAAAGACCCTAAATACCCACCCAGTTCATGGGGAGATGGAGAGCTGCTACTAATTTTGTAGCTCGTATTATTGCAGCCAAATCTAGATCAATCCCTCAAAATCCACTTCACAAATTCCACAACCTTTCATCATCAGCTTCAGTACCAGCCAGAATTCAATTCTTGAATTTCAGGTCATTTTCTGCAGCACCAGCTACATATCCACAATATGTGGATGATTTTGAGTATAACAACTTCCATAAGCTTGACGATGATGAGGAAATTGGAAAAATTCCCGTTAAAGCTTACTTCCTTTGCACCAGGTTCTTTTTTAATTTCCCTTTCTGCTTGACGGATTCGTGATTTGTTTGTTTCTTTCATTTTTATGGTTTATATTGCTTAAAAAGAAGGTTTTTTCCCGAGAGGAGGGTGTTTGTTATTGGGAATGGATCAAGAAACATTTTTTAACACTCTTGTATGATTTGCTTTTCTGTTCTGCTCAGTAAAGAATTATGGTAGTAGTAGAGTAAATTGTGTGTTTGGGATCCTAGAATTATGGCCAAGGTTGTGGCGTAGTGGTTAATGAAGTGGGTGGAGAACGATGAGGTCTCATGTTTGAATCTGAGTGGAGACAGAAAATGCTAGGCAGTTTCTTCCCATATGCCCAAGCCTTGTTGTGAGGAGTTAACTGACACTTGTGCTCGTGGGTGTTAGCAAGTACCTAGTGGAATAATCGATGCAGGCACCATCGCCATAACAAAAAAAGGCCTTGGAACGGAGTGTTCTAGCTTAACTGCTTAAGGCATGCTGGTTTAAGTGTTTAACTGCATTTTTTCCTGCCTTAGAAATGACTGCAAAGGGTCATTTGATGATAGTTAGTGACTAACAAGGGAGACAAAAAACTGCAAAAATGCTATACCTTGTAGCTTCTCGTATGTTAAGGGTTTTCAATAGTTTAAATACATATATAAAAAATTTATTCACCCTACTTGCATAGTGTAATTTCGGATTAAGAGGATTCAACTGAACCCCCTTTATTACCTTTAGCTCTGCTCCTGACCGATTTAGGCACATGCGATGCTTTTCCCATATATCGATAGCGTGCATAGAACACATTCATGTGGGGAAGTAATGCCGTTTAGTGAGCAAAAGACTTGGGATTTGATTTGGTTTATCAGTTAACCTCTTAGCAAATATTATTGCCAGTCCACTTTAGAAGCCAGAGCATGTTTGTTTGTTCATTCGTTTGTTTGTTATTTCTTTTAATAAGGTAGAAGTCAGAGCATTTTTCTTAAAGCCACATCATTTCTTTTGACATGTTAGATAGTACGATACGACTTTTCGATTTTTTGGACTCTCTAAGGCTATAATAGTGGCTTTGTAAGTCTCCCTTTTTGTTTTTAAAAGATTATCTTTCCTTATCAAAGAAAAAGAGGCAAAATTCAAAGGTAGGTAAATCTGTAAATAATTGTTAAATTTTTTCCCCCCATATCCAGACTAAATGGCATATCTCACTCATGATCTATCATTCTAAATTTCATGTTGCGCTGTTTTTTGCAACAATGAGTGTGTGTATATATATGTGTGTTCCATTTCTGAATGTTGAATTATATATTGTTCCACATCAGACATAAAAAGGCATCCAAAAAGGTTCGAAAGAGCTTGGATCACTCCTCCTATTTTCTTAAGATTTTGGGTTGAATACTCAGATTCTTTTACATGGTAACAAAGCAGGCAGATGAGTCTTGGGTCGAAGTCTCATCGCCACCTATAAAAGAAATCCATGTACTTGGCCTAACAACAGGATCAGGCCTGCAAGTGATGGGGTTTGATGTAGAACTAATAGAAATAAATAAAAATGTGCCTACTCTAATGACATTAGCTTTTTGTGTGCGACGGTGTTGAACTATACAGTGTCACACAGCGAGTGAAGGCATCCAAACAATTTATAAAGATGCTGGTCCACTCCATCAATTTGGTTTAATATTTTCGGTTGAAATCTCAAATTCTTTTACAGTACATTACTGGCAATTTGTTGCCGTGCTATTTTTTGGTCACTAACAGATTGGCTCGTCCTGTATATTTTGCGTTTTGGGATTCGCTACCTCTTTCACTATGTTCTATCAATGCCTTTTCTTCTTTATTTCCTGCTTTCTCAGATTACTCATTTTGGCAGTATTGATTTGAAGCGCATGCAAGCTGAAAATTCAGCAGATGTTCTTCCGTCATCGTCCCGCTCACCGAATCATATAGCCCTCAGATTTTTCAATCTTCTATCACAAAATTCTGTAAGAAGAAATTCTATACACCATATTGCAGTTTTGTTGTTATGTCCTGTAGTAATGATTTCATGTCTCTGTAACTAGAAGTGCATCTCTCAAGATTGTTTCAAACCAATATTATACGTGCACATATATTTGGTCAAGAAATAATGATGTTACTGTCATGAGGGATTTTTGTAGGATCTTATTGCTTTTATGGATAATAATGAGCCTTGTTAGTTGGATTAACATGATAGTAGAGTAGATTAATCATATTCATGAAGCTCTCATCCGTTTTTCAACTTTGTATTAGAGAAAACATCTATTTAGTCTTGAACTTGAGAAGCAAATTCTATATGTTGAAGTAGGATATACTAATATCAGCAGAAGATTGCTAAGAGGGGAACCTTTCAGTCCAAGTACATAACAAGAAACAATTGAATTCTTCAAAGTTCAAACCAAGGATTACGTTCATATTTAATGAAAAGTTTTTCCTTTCAGCTAATTTATGCTTTCCAAAAATGGTTTCCAAAGTAATAAATATGGCTTATGATTTCACACGATAAAAAACGAACAAAATTATTCACCACCCTTGTATTTCCCTGAGATTCCGGCGCCTATGCTCATGTCCAAAATCTTCTTCATTCTGCTGCTCGTTCGAAGCAAAAAATAAAAACAGAAACCCACACAGCTTATATAGATACATTCAAACGGTGAAATGGTATAACTTGATTTTTGGTATTTACAGTTCGTAGAGGTGTTATGTAACATAAACCAAGTGTTGTGTATATGTGTGTGCCATGTAGCTTTAGTGAGTCAGGGCGATGGCTTTTATATGTACATAGGTACTCCACACCCCAAGTAGAGTTAGTGAGCCTGTTATAGGTGACCAATTAGTTCAGGGGAAGTCAGCTGGCCTGACTTAGCTGTCTGGACTCATTAAGACCATTAGGCGAGTTTGCAAAATTGTGAGTGTTTAGGTGCAACTCAACCTTTCGCTGAATGGTTGTGCAGTAATGGCTACTGCGACACATAAGAAATAGAAGGTGGTCCTCTTGCTCTTATGTTTTGGTTGATCTTTTGCTCATTCATTTGAATTGATAAAAATGAAGACTAATGATTTGCCTATTTAGTCTATGTTAACCCATTTTATGCTTTTGGTTGGCCAGTTGAGCTTAACGTCTTTTTAACCCCTTCAATGAACAGTTTGCGTTCTTCATTTTCCCCTTTTCTAAATAAAGTACTCTCTCCGTTTCAAAAAGATTGTCTTAGTTTAATTTGGCACAAACTTTAATAAAAAAGAGAAGATTTTTGAGATATGTGGTCTTAAATAAGCAATAACATTTGTGGGGCTGTAAAACTTTCGAAACTTGTAATCTGAAACCTGTCATATCACTTGTGTGGTTATAAATGCTTCTTATTAAGGAAATATTGAAAGGTGCCAATTTTTTTGAAATGGACTAATAAGAAAATAGTGCCAATCTTTTTTAAATAGAGGGGCCAATAGTTTGCCGTCTTTGATATTTTAAACCATCAGTTGTCTTTGGCACAATAATTGTTTAATTTTCTCTGTGTCTGTTGTAGCCATGTCTCTGTACTTAATTAACAACAGAAAGGATTATGTTCTTTCTGGCTTTTGTTCTGTTCTTTGGAGGTTAGCTTAATTTGGCATGATGGCACCATTTTTAGAGTAGTGCATCATCATATATGAAACTCTCGTTTCTGAATGGATCTTATCAATACACTGGGCAATTTATGATAGTGTGACCTTTATTTTCAGGCCCGTGGATTTGGGGAAAAGACAAATAGTTGCAGTTATATGGTTGTATTCCAGTATGGTTCAACTGTATTATTCAATGTGGAGGACGATGATGTTGAGTACTACTTGCAAATTGTGAGAAGATATGCATCTGGGTTGCTTCGTGAGATGAAAAAAGATGGTTAGTTTTTTCTTTAATGTGAAATGGCAAAATTTTATTCTGTTCTTCTGCAATCGTATACGTATTAAGGGAGCACCCCTTAATACACTTGTCAGGAGTCTTTGCACCTTCCTCTCCACCTACGATAAAAGTGGGGAAAAGAAAAAATGTAAAAGAAGTTTGAGTTGACTAATTAAGCATGTCGAAGATCTTATTTCATTCACTATGTGTCTTAGACTAATGTAAACATGGTTGGTTTAGCAACTAACAATTTCGGCCAGCTAAATAAGGTCAATTATGTGATACTGGGGGGCTAGCTTGGACTGAAGAGAATTTCTTTATGGTATTTCGATCAATGCCTAACCCAAGATGTTGTCTACATATTTTCTGGTCATTTACTTTCATTTAGTAAAAACAAACATGCCAAATGCTGCTTACCTAAGCCGAGGATCTATTGGAAACAACCTCTCTACCTGCACAAGGTAGGGGTAAAGTCTGCGTACACACTTCCTCCCCATACTCCACTTGTGAGATATATTGGGTATGTTGTTGTTGCTGTTGTTGAAACTTGCCAAGTGCTACTGCGCACTTGTGACATGCTCTTTCGAATATCTTTCTACCGTCTAGAATATTTCTCTAATGATGAAGGCCGCTTCACCTTCTATCAGATTATGCTGTAAAAGAGAAACCATTGCTGGTTGAGGATATGCAGGGAGGTGCAGATCACATAGTTCTGAAAAAGTTGGACACAGATAGTATTCGTATAATTGGCAGTGTGCTTGGACAAAGCATTGCCCTTGATTACTTTGTCTCACAGGTACATATTCCAGATACTTGTTTATGCTTGAACAAACTAATGGTAACTGTTTGATAATCATACAGCTCTTACTGTCACGATATGTAAAAGCTCAGAAGCATGCTTCAATAAAGTTGGCAGCACAAAATTGTAATGATAAGTAGAAAGATATTGATTAGTAAACCTAACTTTGAAATTGGATACTATCCTGCTTGTAGGTTGATGGTATGGTTGAAGAGTTTGCTGGGATAAATCGGGAAATGGAAAAAACGGGCACTTTCACAATGGACAGAAAGAAATTGTTTCAACTTGTGGGCAAGGCTAATTCAAATATAGCTGATGTGATTTTGAAAGTAGGTATCTTTGAAAGGTAATGCTTTAAAAATGCCTTTGTGTTCTTCCGCTGTTCCTAAAAGTGGTTAAGTACTGCTCCACTATTTCGTTCTTGCAGTTGGTCCAATATGTTATACTTCTTCCCTTCAGAAAGGAAAAATCCTTTTTGGTCAGATCTTGGTTAGAGATAAAATAATGAATAGACCGTCATGTCCATTAATATAAATGTGAGACTTGTTATCATTTATACCAAAATTTGCCTTCAAACCTATATTTGTGGCGGTGAACTACCTGAACACGGTCCTGATTCTTACATTTGATGAACAAATTCTCTTTAAGTTTATTTATACTTATTAGTTTTGGTTACAATTTCAACTTTCATTTGCATTGGGATTCTGTGTGAGGTAATCAAGGTATAGACAAGCTTGTAGCCACTCAACATCTCAATCTTTAGGAAAATACAAGTTCTATTGTGTTTGCAATCTCAGGTATGTTTTTATGGGGCTCTCAAAGAGTTCTGCAAGAAGAAGCCAAACTTGCCTTTTGGGGATTCTGGATTATTAGCAATCTCAGAATTTGTCTTTTATTTTAAACTTGTTTTTGGATTATTTGCAATCAAGCGTGCTTGTTTAGAAGACAAATTTCCCAAAAGAGTTTAAGATAGATTTTTAGAGGATAAAAGATAGCAGAAGTCCTTTTCTTAGTAGGAGCCTCTAAATTTTTGGGAAGTCATTGTTTAAGCATCTAGCTTTCTCGGCTTCATTTGGCAGCTTAGACAATTTTCTTCGTCTCACTCATCTTTTAGGCCTCTTGAATTGTTTTCACTTCTTTTTGCCTTGAACTGATGCTTTTGCGTCAGAACTGTGTGCACCAGTTCCAGTCAGTTGAAGCCTTGAAGGTACTGTTAGAGTAACTGTATCTTGGCTCCTAAACTTTTGGTTTAGTGCCAGACATATCCTTCTACTTGTGAAATAATCCAAACCAGCTCTTTTTGATAATATTGGCCACTAACATTGATCCATCAGACAAAAAGGTTATCAAGTTACAACAACAACAACAAAAAATCCAGTTTAATCCCACAAGTGGGGTTCGGGGAGGTAGCATGTACGCAGACCTTATCCCTACCTTGTGGGGGTAGAGAGGATGTTTCCAATAGACCTTTAGTTCAGTAAAAGCATAATCACAACGAGGTTGAAAAGAAATATAGTAATGGAAAAAAAGCAGTAACAACAAGATAATAAGGTAAACGAAGCAAAAGAAACAATGAGCAGTACTCGAAATCTAAGTATAAGAAAGTACGGGAGTAATATTGATACTATAGGTATAAAAAAGAAATACGTTCGCTACCTACTAGTCTTCTACTCTAATTCTCGACCTCCACACCCTCTAATCAAGGGTCATGTCCTCAGAAAGTTGCAAATGTGTCATGTCTTGTCTTATCACCTCTCCCCAGTATTTCTTTGGGCTACCTCTATCTCTCCTCAGACCCACTATGGTCAACCTCTCACACCTTTTCACAGGGGTATCTAGGCATCTCCTCTTCATCTGCCCGAACCATCTCAACCTCGCTTCCCGCATCTTGTCTACCACGGGGCCCACTCCCATCTTGTTCCGAATATCTTCATGTTATGTTTCTTTTTTCTGTTCATTGACAACAAGATATTATGTCAAAGGAAATGAAGAAGAATAGTTAATTTTGAAAAGGGACAATAATTCATATACTATACATGCTCATGTGAAGGAAGAGTAACTGTGTTTCACATGTTTTCTTTTCTAAAAACAACTATTGCATCATATTTGCTTTGTAGTTTCTTTTCTTTGTTTTTCTTTGATGGGTTTAAATTTGAATACAAGGTTAACGTTTACATATTCCTATGATTAGTGAAGCAAAGCAAGTGTAAGTGGCTACTTGACATGAATTTTCAGTTCAAGGGGTAGGGTGGGAAAAAGAAATTAAGGGATTAAGTGACTGCAAGTTTCGGAGTTTGAATGTCTTTTTTTCTCGTATATAAATTCTAGTATGCCTTGATGTGCTTTTAGAGTTACCAAATATTCACACTTCAGAAATTTGTGTAGAGTAAGATGCTACAGCTGCCTGTTAGTATTAAATATTGAGTTAGTGCAGTGAGGCTTGTTATCATTGATGATCTTTCTAAATATCTTACCTTGTTTTGCAACTCATTGTTAAGGTCTGAAATTGCTTGGAGAGATGCAAAATATGCTCAGATACTGGAGTACCTTCGGGAGGAATATGAGGTCTCACAACGTTTCGGGAACCTCAACTTCAAACTAAAGTTTGTCGAGGTATTAATCTCCCATTGACCTATGCTGTTTTATATACCTTACTAGATCCATCTTATTTGTAGGTTCTCATAAATTTCTGTTGCTTCTTAATGTTAATCATAGATTATCACAAATTCCTTGTTTTACCACGGGCCTGGCATAATGGGACCTCACAGAGGGAAAAACGAGTAATAAGAAAATCGTCTGGAAGAAGGGAAGGATATTGCTGACTTAAGTTGTTATGACACACATGCGTTTGCATGCACACACACGCATGTATGTATATACATTCAGGGACAAAGCTACAATAATAGCTACGAGTTTGGATGAATCCAATAGCTTTTGCTTAGACCAGTGGCGAAGCCACATGGTCATAAGGGTGGTCAATTGACCACTCTTCTTCGAAAAATTATAGGTAAAATGTTACGTTATATTGAACATCCTTTGTCGGGAATTTTTTTCTTTTTTTTTAAATTTGAACACCCTTGTAGAAATTCCTAGCTTCGCCAATGGCTTAGACCCTGTATTTGTATTAGGAAATTCATTAAATATGTATCAACATTTAATTGCGAACCGAATTACTAAAACGAGTTATAGGTTCAATGGCAAGTTTAGAACCCATAAACTTCAATTCCTTGTTCCGCCTCCTTGGATGGTCTTAGTATGTTCCTTTTAATGGGATGAGATATCAAGCAACTCCGGGCAGTGACTATGTTTATGGACAACCTTTCTTCTGTTTCACGACTATGTTATACCAGCTTTTCCTTTTCTACTTTCTTTTCAACTTTTGCTTGCTGACCGCCAGTGTGAAATGTGAATGTATCGATAAGCAAGCTCTATAGGTTTCTTAACAGTATGTCTGACGTTTCTCTTTGTGATTTTCACTGCTTCTATCTCTGAGCGAAATTATCTTTTTTGCAGCATAACATTCATTTTCTTCAGGAAGTTCTTCAAAATAGAAAATCAGATCTCCTAGAATGGTGCATCATCGTCTTGTTGGCCGTAGAGAATGTAGTATGCATATATGAGATTGTTCGGGATTCAACTGCAATTCCCATGTGAACAGAACACAACCATATTCAATTTCTCAGTAGCCAATAAATAGTAACAGTGAAGCGTAGTAGGATCGATATAGCGATAATTCATAGAAAGCAACCATATTTCTGGGCATTCATATTGCAATTGTTTTATAATTTGTCCATCTTATACCTTTGTCTTTTGCTATTTCTTAACTGAGATGTAAACATATACATTCCATACGACATCGTCATGAATTAGTTACGATGATTATTTTTTTATTTAACCATGTAAGATTCTATTTTTTTATTTGATAACTGAGAAATATCCACCAATTGGTACATGGTTTGAAGTTCAGCACTCTATCTTTCTCCACTTAAATATCAAAAAGATTTGCGGGCAACTCAACCGGTTCGAGATCACGAGTTTCACTTAATCTACTTATCATATGTTGCGGTTTTACCGTTGATGATTGAACCAAAGACCTGAAAATATCAAATACGAAATAATGAAGAACACCTGTAAAAGGAAATGTTTTACATTTCATCTGAGGTGGTATCTTTAAGAATTTCCTCAATAGGCTATTAATGATAATTAGTTCTATTTGACGTAACACTTAAATTTAAAAGCATTATACCATAGCCCTCCTTACTGTCCTAAATCATAAGACGAAATGAATGCAACTACTATACAACTAAAGAATCAAAGAAGACATAGCACAAGAAGCTAGCAGATAATATGCAGCACCTTTCCATAAAGGTAACATAAACTTCAGTCACATCTACATTAACATATATACCTTATTAACAAAACAAAAAAATACTTTAACAGCTCTTTTTTCTTGTATTTTCTGATAAAAACTAATATAAACAAATTAAGTAGAATATTTCCAAACATCACTGTCTTTTGATTACGTAAAAAAGATAGGAATTAAATAAAGTTGACCCGTCCTTTGTCAATGAATTTTTTACAAAACGTGTTGGTCCATGAAAATTTGTAAATTTTTTGAATTTTTTTTGAAAATGAATTTTTGAACAAAGTTTTTTTCCAACTTATAAGACTGCAGTATTTTTTTTAAAGTAAAATACATGTGCAATAATTTAATAGCGAAATACATAAATGGCCCCTCCAAGTTGTTTACAACGGTCATTTGAACACCTCAACAGACCTATTTATCAAGTAGACACCTCAAGTTATTTTTCAGTGTATCTCTTAAACCCTTCAGAGTGACATGACAAAATTTGTGTACTACACTCGTGAAACCTTTCAAAATTGTGTTTATTTCTTCTTTTTTCTAATTTAACTGGTGGAACCCACTTTTCCTCCAAAATATTCACCGCACCTTAACCTACCATTCGCAACACCGCAACTTTACCATGATTCAGATTGTGATGAGGAAATTAAGATGGAAGATCTGCCGAGTGGCAATACATATCAACACAACCCACCTACTGATGCTAATAGTGGAAAGTTCTATAGAAGGCACAACTATAATGTTCTATCCTCACATTCAGGTATCAAGTTTGATTAATGACATGAGGATGAAGAGATAGAAACTGAAGAAGCCACAACAGGTTCCAACCGAGCCCCCATGAGAAGCCATAGATTATCAAGACTCATGGGAAGCCATTGAAAACCCCGGCGCGTAGAAGTCATTGAAAATAGTAGAAGCCATTGAAAACACCACAAAATTTCTTCCGCTATTCACTGTTATATTCGACTCGACCAATATTCAAAACCCCACCTGTTTTCCGATGATTCATCTTCTTCTACTGCCACCAATATTTCCAGCGCCAATAGCTGTCCTATGGCGGCGTTCCGTACAATCTCCGACGCCTCCATTTTTTGCTGACACCTCAACTGATAAAGCTTCAGTAGAAGCCAAGAAGCAAAAATTGGTGGTACGGAGAAGATGTTTGGTGGTGAGGAGGGGATCCGATTTGGAGGGTGTTTTTTTATTAATATTGTGTTGCTCTTTTCCTTTTTTATTAACTATAGACAATTTTTTTTAAAGAAATAATAGGTGTCATCTTTTGATTTATTAATTTGCCACGTCATCCGCGAGTGTAACTCATCTATAACTAGGGGTGTGCATTCGATTTATCGATTCAATTTTGACCCTTATCGATAATTACTTATCGATTATCGATTTGTACATATGCTTATAGTTATCGTTTCAATAAGGTTTCAATTTTTTCGATTTCGATTTATCGATTTTGGGGGCTTATCGATTACACCAGTAAGAAAATTTGCGTGATTCCACGAAAAGTATATCACTATAAACGCGCCTAACTAATATGGACAAAAAGAAGCTAAAATAAGACGAACACCATTTATAATATAAAAATTATGTCAACAAGCACATGCAACAAAACTAAAGTAAGGGATCAATTGTATGCCACCAACACTCCAACGATATAAAAAAGAAAAACAAAACAAAACACATCATCATGGCTAATTCTGTTTTCCATTAATTTGAACTTCATTCTCTTGATCTTTAAATATGATCATTCCTTAAATGTGGTGGAGGAAATAATAGGATAAGAGACTTAGGGTAAAGGAAAGGGTATAGATTAGGGAAAATAATATTGTATAGCCGTTTTCAAAATAGTAGCAGAATATATATACATTCTATATATTAGATTAATCTACACAAATAGATAATTACTCATTTAACAAGCGTCAACAGTCTAGGGGTGTACATTCGATTTATCGATTCGATTTTGACCCTTATTGATAATTACTTATCGATTATCGATTTGTATATATGCTTATCGTTATCGTTTCAATAAGGATTCAATTTTTTTGATTTCGATTTCGATAACAAATAATTGATTCGATTTATCGATAAACCGATTCGAATGTACACCCCTACGGCTGTAACTCACCTATAAGATATATCACTTTGAAGGGTTTATTGAGTTCAGTTTTTAGTCATGTGATATGTTTAAGTGAAAAAGGTCTCAATTGAGGTGTTCAAATGGCCGTTGTGGACAACTTGAAGGGGATGTTTATGTATTATGCCTAATTTAATTACAATTATCATTTTTCAACTTAATTTTAAAACTATTTTTTCCCAAAAATTACAATTTTTATTTCCAAACACCTACTTAGAATGCTGCGTGGAAGAGAATGGGAGTGCCGGCTACATTTGAAAAAGAATAGCAATGTGGGCTTCCTAGTTTTTTAGATTTGACAAAAAAACTTAAATTTATCTGGGGATTTGCATCTATACCCGCTTTTTGTGTTACATTTTAACTTGTGCCCGCTTTGCAAAAAAAATTACAAGCGTACCCGCTTTTTCGCATAACTTCAGCATACGGGGCTGAATTAACAAAGGCAATCACGCAAAACTTCAGCATTCTAGTAGAAGTAGCAAGTCTATTGAACCAAGTGTGCTGAAGTTTTTGTTTGTAATTGCTGAACTTAAGCATAGTAGCTGAAGTTTATTCTCTATTTGCTGAAGTTTTTGTTTGTAATTGCTGAAGTCTTGTTTTTGTAACTAGCGAACTTCAGCTCTAGAGTTGAAGTTTTTGTTTTGTAACTGGCGAACTTCAGTTTTAGAGCTGAAGTTTTTGTTTTTGTAACTGGCGAACTTCAGCTCTAGAGCTGAAGATTTTATTTTGTAACTGGCGAACTTCAGCTCTAGAGCTCAAGCCATAGGCAAAGATCCGGCCTCAAGTCCTCCAGACTGGCCCAACATCAAACTCGCGGAGATCACACCTCGCCCCTCGATCGGGGGAATCACAAACCATCAAGGCGCATATAATACTGAGCGCTCAAGTACGCACACAGACGTGTGAAAGGAATTTCAAGAGTTACATCTCAAGCTGAATTAAGTACGCACGATAAGAATTCCAAGAAAGTAAAGTTTTCCTAAAGGTTCTGCAGCCTCTCGAAGATAAATACAGACGTCTCTGTACCGATCCGCGAGACTCTATTAAACGTGCTCATGACTCGTGAGACCTAGTAACCTAGGCTCTGATACCAACTTGTCACGACCCAATTCCCCAAACCCGGTCGTGATGGCGCCTCTCGTGAAGACAAAGCCAGCCAACAGAACAACAATGCCTCTTTTAATAGTTACTTAGCATGAATAAGTCTGAATCATAGATAATAAAATTATAATGCGGAATAAACGTGATAAAATAGGGAAACCATCCTGACTCAGCCCGAAATCGGGGTGTCACAAGCCACGAGTATCTATAAGAATGAAATTCCCACTTTACAGTCTAAAAATACACTGAGTAATACTAATGAATAACATAAAAGGACTGTGGTGCTGCGAACGCTGGCAGTCACCTCGCTAAACCTCTACAACTCTGCCTCCACATGGCCACTACCCGCTATCGGGTGAATAAATACCTGTAACTGCACGCGAGGTGCAGAGAATAAAGTGACTACTCTAACTCAGTGAGTAATAAAGGTAAATAATAACTGAGCAACAAGAAATCACGTAAAGCAACCAACATATTGTATAGAAGCCGGGTACAATTTTCTGAGAAAAATAGTGAAATATGTGATATCTTTAGAAATGCCTTGGCTCAGTTCAAATCTCTTTTTAAAATGGTCTTTCCAATAATTACGAAAACGATTTCAAAACAGTTAGTGCTGATAAGCACGGAAAATCCGCCCCTCGGGCACAAGTACCACAGTATAACAGGTAAAAAAACAATTAAATATGCAAGATGAGCACATAAAATTTCGCCCCTCAGACACATCTCAAAAACAGTACCAGCCCCTCGGGCTCAATATCAATCGCTCAGAACAGTATCAGCCCCTCGGGCACAATATCACATCACTCAGAACAGTATCAGCCCCTCGGGTTCAGTATCACATCACTCAAACAGTATCAGCCCCTCGGGCTCAGTATCACAATACATGGGTACTCGCGCTCACTGTGGGTGTGCAGACTCCGGAGGGGCTCCTACAGCCCAAATGCTATCATAATAAGGCCTGAAAGCCTGTACATATCAATATGAGGCCTGAAAACCTCCTCACAATACACTCGAGGCCTGAAAGCCTCCTCACATATTACTCGAGGCCTAAAAGCCTCCTCACAATACACTCGAGGCCAGAAAACCTCCTCACAATACACTCGAGTCCTGAAAGCCTCCTCACAATACACTCGAGGCCTGAAAACCTCCTTACATCACTCAACATATCCTCACACATGGCCCTCGGCCTCAATCAGTCCAAAATAATCATAAGCCCCTCGGGCATCAGTAAAAACAATAATGCTAAGCCAACAATAGTTCAAATGTTAGTTAAAAACTCAAGGTTGAGTAAAAATATAGCTGAGATCATGAAACAGTGTAATTCAAATGGACTGAGTTCAAACAGTATTTCAAATAATGAGGAAAACACTGATGATAGCTCACAAGGAGCTCAAACAGTCGGCAATAAGCCCCAAGTATGGAAATAATCCCAAATCATAGTGAAAAACAACAAGTCGTAGTGAAATATGCGGTTTCAAACCCTCAGGATATCATTTACAATCATTACTCACCTCGAACTGGTGAAATCTCTAGCTCGCGACGCCTTTGCTCCTCAAATCGGCCTCCACGCACGTCGAATCTAACCAAAATCAGAGCGAATACATCATAATATGCTAAGGGAACAATACTCAATCGAAACAATCGAAAAATAGCAAAGATCTCGAAACTAGCAAAATCCGAGCCCCGGAACCACTTCTCGAAAAATTATAAAATTCACATCCATGGATTCCTCATCTCACCACGAGTCTATATATATCAAAATCACAAGAATCGGAGTCCATTTGACCCCTCAAATCCCTATTTTTAAACTCTCTTTAGTTCAAGCCCTAAATCACCACTTTTTACCTTTGATTCCTTGATTATTCAGTCTAAATATATGTTTTTACACCATAAAATCGTATTCTAAGTCCAAGAATCCATACCTGATTAAAGCCCTCGAAACCCTCTTCAAAATCGCCACAAAGCTCTCCAAGTTCGAAGTCCAAAATGTTGTTCTTTCAAAAATTCGCGAAGAAGATTATTTCATTTAACTGGCCAGGCAATTCCGCTTCTGCGGTAAAAATGTCTCTTCTGCGATTTCCGCATCTACGGTCCACGTATGCTTCTGCGGACCTCCACTTAAGAGCCTTGACCGCTTCTGCGGCCCAAATTTCGCACCAGTGGGACCGCCTATGCGGTCCTAACTTCTGCTTCTGCGGAACCTGACATGGACCAACTTTTCTGCTTCTGCGCCTTCCCACTCGCTTCTGCAAGACCGCACCTGCGGTCCCATAGCCGCATGTGCGAAAACACCAGATACCAGCAAACTTAAACATGCAACAACTCCAAAACTCTCCGTTTAACCACCCGAACTCACCTCGAGGCCCCCGGGACCTCAACCAAAAATACAAACATGATCCAATACCTTATTCAAACTTGATCCAATCATCAAAACACCACGATTAACACTAAAATCGTCAAATTACATCAAATTCAAGCCTAAGTTCTTTCAAAAACTTCCGAAACACGTCTTTGATAAAAAACCCAATCAAACGACGTCCGAATGACCTGAAATTTTGCACACACATCACAAATCATATATCGAAGCTACAGCCACTCTCGGAATTCCATTCTGAACCTCGGATCAAAATCTCACCTATCAATCGGAATTCGCCAAAATACTAATTTCGCCAATTCAAACCTAATTCTACACCGGACCTCCAAAATTACTTTCGATCACTCTTCTAAGTCACAAATCATCCCCTGAAGCTAACCGAATCATCAGAAATTTTATCCGATCCCTATAACTCATAAGTCAATGTCCGGTTGATTTTTTTAACTTAAGCCTTCCTTAAAGAGACTAAGTGTCTCATTTCTTATCAAAGCCAATCCAAATCAACTCTCACCCACCACATACCGATAACGAAATATGAAGAAGCATAAAATGGGGAAAACAGAGCGGTAATTCATGAGATAATAGGTCGGATTGTCACACTTAGGTGGCAGTTAAAAAATTAACATACCCAACCAACATGTGCAACTCCTGCGACTTGCCATTAAAGTTCTCCAAATCAGAGAACCAAATTAAAAGCTGGAAGAAACAAAGAAACTATCTCTTTTCTAAACAAGCATTACAAGTTATTAACCTTTGTATGTGAGCAATTGAAATAACAAAATTAAAAAACCAAACTCACTCAAACCTTGAAAATTTCCAATTTCAAAAAGTTCAGATTCTTATTGTCACTACTTAGCATACATTGGTTAAAAGGTTAAATGGTTCATTTTTCTTAACTTCAGATGAATTTGGTTCTTTACGCAAAGAAGCCAGGCAAAAAGCGCACACGAAGACTATAAATAATATGTTAAAATTGAATCATCGACAAGATATTTATCAGAGAGATTTTTTTATGGGATACAATCGAAGGGCTCATAAAATTCAAAACTTGAGAATTAAGGGAATATCGATGGCCTTTGTTGAAAAGAGAGCGAACGAACGACAAGTGACTTTGATCTCATGCTGGCCTTTACTTCGGCTACTAATAAGGGGGTTGGGGTTTGACAAATCAAGATTGGGGCTTCGTTTAGCCGCCTATGTAGTAAGAAAAACTCTAAGATTGACGTTGAATAGCCATAGGGAGTTCATCACCAGTAGCATAAGCAGAGGAGGCATATGCGGTCATAATAACCTCCACATACAAAGTAGAAAATAATGAACAAACAGGACTAAGATTACCTAGTGATTTTACTGTGCTTCTTAAGTGGTTTGAGGGATGAACTGTTGTGGGTTTTCGCTGAACCTCGTTCAGTTATTGGCATAGATTCTTATTATTGGGTTGACTTGGTTTTTTCCTAAATTTTCTTAGATATTTCAAAAGTCTCAATTTGAGCATTCTTTAAATCGATGAGGTAGATACAAGACCAACATTTGAGAGTAAAAAGTACTTTTGGCCTCGAAGAAGCATGGCCGAACATGCTTTTAATTTGCATCTCATCGGTTATGTACATGGTTCACTAACAAAATATAATTTTTATATAGCGTATTATTTGAAAGAGGAACAAAAATCTTTTGACGTTTTAGTAAAAATTCATAACTTTTAATCATGTCATCTGCAAAATGGTGACCTGCAGGCTACAAATTACTCAACTATTTGTGGTATAGTGGAGAACTTAGCAAGGTTGAGATGAAACTAGAATAAAATAAAATGCATCATTTTTTGTACAATATTGGACAAAAATTATTACTCCATATATTAATTCTTTGCCTTCCAACGCCATTGAAGTCCTGTAGATGTTTTTGTTCACGGGAAAGCTCATCATACCTTTGTTTCTTAGGGAAGAGAGAAGATAATTGTAAATGTGTAACTCACGTGATGGGTACCTCTATTAATTTTTCAACAGAGCCCTAACAGATTGATATTTTTTGTTAAACTTTTATTACTTGGAGGATGTTTTTTGTTCTATGTAATAGTCTAAGGATGTAGTTTAAGTTTAAGGTATAGATAAGGAATATTTTCTGCCAAAAACTCGCAGCTAGTAGGGAAATGCACTAAGTGAGAATGACAACTTTATTAGGTTTTGTAGATTTTTGTTTGGGCTAAAATCTTTAAGCTCTTTGTTTTGTTATTACTATTACTATATATTTGCACTTTTACCTAATATAAATGTGAGAAATGTAAGTATTAACAAATACAAGTCGGCAAGAAAATTATCTATGAAAAATGCAAAAGATTAAACACATAATTCACACTAAGTAAAATAAAAAAATCAACTTGCATGAAATAAAGAAATTTCATAATATATTTTATTCTTTACAACTTTTTATTGTTAATTTTGTTTAAGGGTGTCTGACGGGTGGGCCACGTCGGGCTGGGTAGGCAAAATTTGGAACCGTACGGGTTGGGAACTGGGCCGGTAATGGGTTAAGGATTACCGAGTTTAACGGGTTCGGGTTTATCCGGGCAAAAAATGAACCGTAAGGGTTACGGTTACAAGGGGTCGGGCCGGGACGGGTTAGTGTAATTTTTAATTTTTTTTTATATTTTGTATAACTATTGTAAGTATATTAATATAAAGTAAAAATATAAAGAGTACAATGAAGATGAGAAAAAATTACACATATAAATTGCAAGTGCTACATTTATTTCAAAATTACAAAATTAAAGTTTGCATTTAACAAGTAAATTAACGAAAAAGAATAAAACTAAATTTTCATGCATAATAATACTTCAAATTAATCTAACAAACTAAAACATTAAGCATAAATACGTCTAATAATTTTAAAATAACACAAATTGTCTCGAATCAACTTAAATACGAATTTCTGAAGGACGCTCAAGACAACTCTTCATATGCCTCCTTAAACTACTTGTGCCACACTTTGGACGAAGATTTAAGACTCGACCACAGTTCTTGCACTTTACTTTCTAAACTTCTTCAATTTCTACCACCTCAAAGTGTTCCCAAACATATGCCCGCACTCTAGAAGTACGGGGCATGATTTAACTTGAATTGAGAATTTGAGTTTGAGAAATGAGAGATAAGTAAAAAAATAAAGATGGAGAGGGGGAGGGGGAGGGGGTATATTTAAAGTTTTTTCAAAGGGCTAAATTAGTAATTATAAAAAGTATTAAATTTAAAAAAATAAATGGCCCAAAAAAGGGCTAAATGTGCAAAACAGTCGTTGGGCCAACGGTCAGAAAGTAGAAACATTTATAAAAAAAATTAAGTAGCTGTTATACCGGTCTGGTGGAACTGATACTGACCCTGGCGACCTGAAGAACCACGAGTGACATGGGGAGCTGACTGAAAGGGCCTGGGAGGATGGCCTCTACCATAAGCACCTCTACCTCCAGAAGAGGTACCACTGAATATGCCTGCATGACGGGGCCTCTTATCCGACCTATGACTGCCTCGATGTGGCAGGACTACCTCAACTCTACGGCCTATATTGGCCGCCTCCTAAAAAGTGACCTCACTCCCGGCCTGAACCTCTGTACCCGACTGATCTGCCACCGCTGGCTGAACTCCTGGAAGCAGACCTGCTCGAATGACACTCTCCGTGAAGCCTACCAATCGGACTAGAGCATCCTGGAGATCCGGGGTGAACATGACCCCTCATTGGACCTGAGCTGAGCCCATTGGAGCTGCTGGGATGGGAACCTCCTCCTCAAACCGACTTGAGGCTCCGCCTCTGGGGCCGCTGCTGAGGTCTCGGACTGTGGTGTGGTAGATGAAGAAGCACGTGTTCTCGCCATCTGCGAAAGAACAGAGCAGGAAAGACAATCAGTGTTGAGAGACGGAATCGCACGACAAGAAAGAACAAAAGTGAAACTTTTTCTAACTCCGTAGCCTCTGGGGGATAAATACAGATGTCTCCGTACCGATCCCTCAGACTCTACCAAGTTTGTCCGTGAGTAGTGAGACATATGCAACCTAGAGCTCTGATACCAACTTTTTCACGACCCGGATTTTTCCCACTATCGGGCGTCGTGATGTCGCCTACTAACGGAGCTAGGCCAGCCAAACATTAAACACTCTCTAACCAACCCCAACAATATAATATTCTGTCAACAATTAAATAGGTGCGGAAGACTTTAAGTTTAACAAAATGATATAAAAATACGGAAGTTTGAAATACATCACTACCCAAAACCTAATGTCACTAGTTCACGGACTACAATAGAACACTACAAACAAGTCTGAATGAAAGAAAAATACATATGTGTGTTTCGGTACAAAGAAAACAAACCGAAATAAAGGAAAGGAACTTCGGCCTGCGAACGCCAGCTAGGCTACCTCGAGAGTGCCTGGACTGAAAGCTCACTCCCAAAATGCTACTGTGACTCAACCGCTGTCCCAACACCTGGATCAGTGCAAAAAGATGCACAAAGTGTAGTATCAGCACAACCGACCCCATGTGCTGGTAAGTGCCTGG